>PVLA01007705.1:0-100553 GCA_004027455.1 Hydrochoerus hydrochaeris | reverse complement strand
CCGGCAGCCTCTGCGCACGCCTGGTGTTGCAACCAGCACTGGTCAGCAGGCTCAGGGCCCCTGGCTGATACAATAAATCACACCCTTACGCTAGCCAGAGATGTTTTATAACTAGAAAAATGAAATATGGAGCAAGCAGTGGAACTGCTGCCACTGAGCCTCGGAGTCCGCCAGGCGAGCGGCCAAAGGCCCCGGCGTGTTCCAGAGCCCTGTCCCAGAGGGGCGGGCAGGGCGGTGGCCGTCGCCGGGCCGGCGTGAGCGGGAGAGCTGGACGCTGTCAGAGCTGTCAGTGGAGGACGAGGGGAGGTGGGGAGGAGGAAAGGAAGGCTCGGAGAAGGGAGCGATTTGCAAATGGAAAGAGCACACTGTTCCAGTTTAAAAAAACGCATCGTCATGAAGATGCGACAGAAACTACAGGAAGTGGTCGGTGTGAGCGCAGCTCTGCTCGGGCTCCATCTCCTGCTGGCCTCCAGCATTTCAGAAACCCGAAGCTCCCGATGGTCTCCCTGCCCGCCTTGGCCGCTGCTTGAGGGTGTTGTGCACCCGCAGTCCCTGTGTCCCCTTGGGGACCCCCTCCTCCTCCCCCTCCTCCTCCCTCAGCATCCTGTCCGCATCCCTGGTGCTTGGCTATCTCTCATCTCGGAACTCACCTGTCTGTCCTAAAAGGCCAAGCAAAAGCTTGTGCTGAACTTCTGGACTTACTTTTCCCCTCAGTCCCTGGAGCTGCCTGTGGCATACTGGGCTGCTCACTCTGTTCTCCCTTCGACCCCTCTCTTCATCTGCTCCTGCTCTTCCTGAGAGAGAGGCCGCCCAGGCTCAGGAGCTGCTCATTCCTGAGGCCCCACTCTCTGGATTCTTTCTCTGTTCCTGGTCATTTTCCCCTCAGATTAGACCGATTGACAAATATTTGCCAATCACTTCCTATTCAGCAGGCCTTCTGCTAGCAATGCAGATGTGACACTAAGTGTCAGTCTCCCATCTCTGGGAGTTTATCACACAGTGGGGCAGCCTCTGACAAGGTAGGAAGCAAATCCTAGGCTGGTGAATGAATGTCCTGGGGAAATGACTGGAAGGAGAGTGGACGGGACACTGGGTAGGCTTGTGGTTGTGGTTGCCAGTTTAGCAGGGCTGCTCTGGGAAGGTCTCGGTGAAATATTACCTGATCAAAAACCTAAAGGATCTGAAGGAGCCTGGATGGGATGGGCTCACCAGGCGAGGAGGTCCAGGCCTAGGGTCCTGGGGAGGAAGCATCAGGGCAATTCCTGCAAGTGGAGACTCCGAAGCCAGACCATGGGCAGCAGAACAAAACTGGACAGGCAGCCGCATACCAGCTGGGACCCGGGCTCTCGCTCGGATGGAGGGGAGAAGCCATGGACGGGTTGCATTTGAGCCCTGGTGTCACAGAATCCAAGAGCTGGCTGGGACTGCACTAATGGGGTACAGTGGGGTCCACAGGGCATCGCCCACCTGTCCTCGGGTCACCAGATGTGTCCTTCTTCCAGCCACCTTCTTGTCCTTTACAAGCACTTAGGAGAGTGCATGGTAGGTTCTTTATTTATATTTGTCTCTTTCACATTTATTTCTCTGTGTACTGGAACCATGAACCCAGGACCGTCTCTTGCTGATGGATGTCTTGCTGAGGGCCACTTCTGCCCACAGGTGCTGAGCCCTGCTGAATCCCTGGGAGGCTGCTCAGGCCTTGGACACAAGATTACGTTTGAAAATATCAGCCATGTTTAGGAAGTCTTGCCACCCACCATCTTACTACTGAGGAAATTAAACCTCCAGGAAATTAAGTAAATGCCGGCTAAAGCTGGGTGCTAGGAATTGAACTGACAGGTTTTCAACTCCAAAGTCAAATGCTTTGAAGGAATTCAGTAGTCTGCTAATGTTCTGTGTAGTTTTCAATATTTGATATAGTTTTCTCTAAAAACATGAATTGATTCTTGAGCAATGAATTGATGGAACACATGAAAAATCCTTTGGATTCTTGTTTTATTTTTCATTTTTGGTACTGGAAAGCCAACTCAGGACCTTGCACTTGTCAGGCAAGCACTGTGCTGCTGAGCTATATCTACGGCCCCTTGATTCTCATTTTAGCTTGAAAGATTTGCACTGCATGCAACGCTTCAGGATTGGGATCCCCGATATGATTCAGTGCTCCTGCTGTGGGTGGGCTATGACTGTACGGAATAGAGTTTAAAAAAGCAATATCCCGTCTTCCTTCAAGAGTGGTGGAGCGCATTTCAAAGGGACCATTGTGGTTTTCTTTATGGCAGCGGGCCGGTCTCTGGGGATCTGAGTCTCCAGTCTATCTCAGACCCGGAGAAGGAAGCTAGACTCACATTTCCAGGTTACTGAATATCATAAAAGGCTCTCGCTAAAGCTTCAGTGAGCTGCAGTAACACTTTACTGCACTCTTGCTGGAGTTTTCCACATGAAAGTCCATAGAAGCCATGAGAATGTCTTCAGATCTGAACCTCAGCGGACAGGGCATCACTGCTATATTCTTTCCATCGAAAGGGAAAAAGAACCCGCTTTTGACAATGATGCTGAACATCTTGAGATTTTACTCTTTCTAATTTGACATGGAAAAGCATTGAAAGCTAGGCGACATTAATCTAAGAGACTTCAAACAGTGATTTTTATATGTAAAAATTTTTAATAATATGCTTGCCTGTCTAAAACTAGCACAACATCAATTAAAGAGGCTTTTAAACGGGAAAATATATCATAGAAAGAATTCCAGGAATTATACTGTTAATTTTTAGAAACTCATTAAAAAGATCTAATCTGACCAGATTATTCATGTGTTTGTGTGTTTCATGGATATGCTTATAAGAAGAAAAGTGATCAATAGGAATGTTTCAAAGAGAAGCTTTTTAGTAACATCAAAGATTTCCCATTTAGAGTTTCAAAACCATCATAAATAACAGCTGGGTTCAAATTAAGACACGAACTTGTGACACATTCTGCTGTGTAAGCAAGGAGACAGTGCAGTTTTGTCATGATATTGATCCAGTGTGGAACTTTTTAGTTACTGGTTGGATACAGGTATCAGGAAAAATTTGCAGTAGTGATAGATTATTTTTAATTTCTTTTTCTTCTATCTCCTATTTAAGCATATATGAGAAATTTTAAACAAGATCCAGATAATATAAATTCCTTGTTTGCTAAATCTCCTTTTATCTTTGAGACTCCATATAATATACCAGCTAGGTAATGCTGGCAATAAAAGTAATTGCCAATTGAAATAACGATTAAACCAATCTAGATTTCTATTGTTTTATGAAGATACATTCAGATAGGTAATTGTATTTTCAATTAAATTTGTATTTTCTCTAACATTCTTCTTCTTCTTCTTTTTTTTTTTTTGTACTGGGGACTGAACTCTCACCACCTAGCTTGCCAGGTAGGCACTTATGCAGCTGAGCTAAATCCCTGGCCCCTAACATTCTTCTAAGAATATTTTAAAGTTTGCAAAGACATCATTTGAGGATTTTGGAGTCGGTCACTTCTCCCTACTGTAGTGAAAACCAGTGCAGTGCACAGTAGGGAGTCCACCTAGAAACGTGTTACACAGAGACATCCCTCGAGCCGTAGCGCACAGTAGGGAGTCCACCTAGAAACATGTTACACAGAGACATCCCTTGGGCCGTAGCGCACAGTAGGGAGTCCACCTAGAAACGTGTTACACAGAGACATCCCTCGAGCCGTAGAGCACAGTAGGGAGTCCACCTAGAAACATGTTACACAGAGACATCCCTCCAGCCGTAGCAGCCGCCTTTAAGCAGCTTCCTGTGCTGTCCTCAGTGTCCCCTCAACAGACTGTTGCACCTGTGCCGTGGACACTGCAAAGTCCGCACAGCGTCTGGTACCCGGGGTTTGGTGTCTGCTTCATCAGAGTTCTGTTTACTTTTTTTCTCTGTGTATTGTCACTTAGGAAGAAAATCTATAGTATGAAAAACAATCGTTTACCTTTTGGAGCCCCAGAGAAAGCAGCAGGAAGGTCGGGGTGCTGCCTGGCGGCCTGTTTACGACAGCACCCAGCTAGCAGCCCTGCATGTGTGTCTGCATATGGCGCAAGACTTATTTGCATTCAGCACCTGGGATTTCAACCCGATGTTGCTGGCAAAATACACTCTTCTAGGTTTAAGGATGACAGAATCTGAGAACAGCACACGTTCAAGCTCTTCAGCCTATAGGCGGTTTAATTTATTCCCAAATTTTATACATATGTCTCTTGAAAAGTATGTGCATAGTACTCTTGACTTTTATTTTGTGCTTAGGCCAGAAGCCTAATGTGGTGAGTAAATGTCTGTTTACCCTTTAGTGATCAAATTAAGTCTTTACTATGGGGATGTTTTTCCCCCCGCATAGAGTGCACCCAAAGATACATGACGTCTGCTCTTGTGTTGGGCATCTGAGCTTTCTCAGACACAGGTACACACTGTAACATAAATGCTTCCCCTACACAGTGAAATATGGAATGCCCAAACATATTGTAATCTCCCATCAGAACTGCTGCTTTCTTTGGATCTGTTTCAGGGTTTTTTGGCTCAAACATAGAAAGGTGTCTGCTGATTTTACAAGCCAAGTCTGACATCTGTTTTTTTTTTTCTCTTCCCTAGAACCATAGAATGAAATGAAGAAATTAGTCATACTTGGGTCAAAGCAAGGCTCCAGGAAAGTGCGTCCAGGTATTGTATTATACTTTATGTTCTAGGTTCACAACAGAACTTTATTGCTTGTGTTCCCAGGTCAGAGTGATAGTAATTATTACAAGTACATTGCACATTTGTCTTTTATATCCTGAATAACTGCGAATGTATGAGCAGTCTTTGTCTACATGCTGTGAGCAAACGGGCCTTTCTTTTCATTGCGTCACCATGTGAGCAAAAGGAGGTAGCAGGGAAACAACCATCAGTGGCTTATTTTCCATGATGCCCTGAGTTTATCTCTGAACTTGAAACAGGTACGTACTTAAAATTGTGTTTCTCAGACATGTCATTTCTTATTAAAAGCCAAAAGAAGCCAGATGAAAAGATTGTTTTTATTTAAAACACATTTAGCTTCTTAGCCTAAATCTAATAGTAACAAAAATTTTAATTCAAATATATTGGATGTAATTTCATTACAAGCTCACCAGAAGTCTTTCCTGCAACTATTCAGATAGATCAAATAATCTGATACTTACCCAGAGCCACATCTGTAGACGGTGTGGTGACCAACCCAGTATTCCTTACTCGTAACAGTTACATCCTAAAATACACGGTGTAGGCTCTCCCACCAGTGCTGGTAATTCTTTCTAAAATTCCGAGGTCCTCTGTGAAAAAGAGCGTCGAACTCCACGGTCCTGCGGCTTCCACAGGGGAATTTACAAAGCGGTGCACGTTGAACTCCATTCTTCCATCCAGCTTCTAATATGACTGTGCATAAGTAACATCCACTGTGAGGATCTGATGTGTCTTATAACATCTGCTTTTGATTAACAAAGGAATGATATGTTAGATTTGCAAAAACAATAAATAGGTTATACTAAATCATTTACACTCCTCACTTTAAGCATTCATTTGTGAGAGACAAGTTAAATGCCACCCGATAAACATTTTTTGAAAAAAGTGACTATTCAAAAATATAGAATTAAAGTGAAAACTGGGTGACTGTCTTTATCTTTTATTGTCGATGGTCAGTGGCAGTTGGCACTGTTCTGGGAGCATCGGTATGTCATTTCCGCACCACCCTGCCCTGGCAGGGGACCAACTTCAGATATGACATGTCCGAGCCAAGCCTTCTAAGAGGTCCTGGAAGAAGCTGTGAGGCTCCTTACAGCTTAGCCTCGAAGAGCCGGGGAATCACTTCTGTGGGGGTGCCCTATGACAAGTGGATTGCTGAGAATCACCCCGACACAGAAGCAGACCTTACCTCTTAGCGCCAGGCGCAGCCTGTTTCCCTAGGAAACACAGTGGTTTAATTCATGGTGACTCTTGTAGTCAGGGCTTGCAAGGAAAACAATTTAGTAGAGGACACATAATTTGCAGAATTATTTTAAAATAGTCACCAAAGGAATCAAAGGCAAAAAGTGCAGAGAATCTGTCCACATACTAAAAGACCCCAAAAAATCTAGCTAAGGGCCTGGATCCCCCGACAATGTCTCATGTGAGTCTGCTTCACAGATCTGTGCTGGGAAGGCCCAAGGTCAGCAGTGGAAGCGAGACAGTCTGTGCCAGCAGGGTGAAGGGTCTGTGCCAGCAGGCTGAGGGTTCTGCACTAGAGCCAGGAAGCAACGCTCAAAGTAAGAACTGAGCTCCCCTGAAAGTACCACGGCCATCCTCAGTGAGGTCACCAGCCCCTCTGATGAGAACAGTCAAGGTCATATCAGGAAGCCAGCATGACCAGCCTTCCCCAGTGAACAGCACATGTCTTCTTCCCCTGCGGAACCAGGAAGCGATGCTCAGCATAAGGACCAGGGCTCCCCCGAAGCGAACCACAGCCACTCTCAGCAACAACAATGTCCCAAGTTCCTCTGACATTGAGAACAGCCAAGGTCATATCAGGAAACAAGCTCGACAAGCTCCTCCAGAAGAACCCACAGCAACAGGAGAGCCAACGATACTACTTCTTCCTCTCCAGTTCTCCTTTTTATCTTGGCACCAGTCCTTAGGCGCACCCTGCACACTCAGCTGATTCAGTTCATGTGGTACCACAAGCCGACCACCAGTTATCAGTCCACCACAGCGACCGTATCTGAAGAGTATCTACCGTAGAAGTTGGCAGCAGCTGTGAGTCGAAATCCGTCCTGCTGCCGGGTTTCCAATTCCAGGCTTGCTGCACCTGTGGCAGGCTTGCTCCTCCCCTGGGCCCCAGGGTTGCTCTAACTCTGCAAAGGCAGAGAAGTTGGAGTGTGGAAAACACCCAGCCCACGGAGCTGAGGCGTGTTACTGTTGAGGGTTGTCGAATGCTTCTTCAGTAGCAGTTTCCCGAAATTGACCGGAGCTTGCTGAAGTAGAAACCTGAAACCCTGAAAGCCTAGGAAATAAGGTCAGAAAGAAAAGCTGAATGATAATTGCCATCAAGTGGGCAAGACAGTGGTGGGCCTTGGTCAGGTGAAAGAGGGACAGTCACAAGGAGTAAACTCAGAGACACTGAGCTTTCCGTTCTTTTTATGGTGCCGTAGCCATCGCTGAACCAGAAGGCCTGAAACATTTTTAGGAGATTCAGCAGTTTCGAATTTTAAAATCAATCGAACTGGAGCTCACACTCCTGTTTCTCTGTGTTTGCAATTCTTGGAGCGGGATACCTTAGACATGGGGTCATTTTCAAAGCAAGGCAACTCGACCCGCGCCTGGGCGGGTGGGTGGGTCTCAGCGTCCACTCTGTCACCTCTGACCCCTCTTCCGGCCACTCCCTAGCCTTGCTGGTTCTCAGGGTGAAATCTGAAATGCTTCCACGTCTTTTTCTCTCATCTCTTTGAAGCTGTTTACCATGGCAGGAGGAAAGTTCGCTTGGTGTGGATCACCTGAGCAGAGCTTTGGGAAGTGGTCACAAAGTGCAGCATGTGACCTCGACTGTTCTCTTCCTCCTCACTTGTAGGGAGGAGTTTCGCCAGGTGTCAGCCATGGATTCAACCCTCTCAGGTGGTGCTCGGTCCTTGGGCCACGCAGTGTCACATGGGCCCCTGTGCACAGGAAGCCAGAAGCTGTGCAGACATCTCTGGCCTGTGGGCTGTACCAGGGAGCTCCTGTTTGCAAAGAACAAAGCCGCTCAATGTTGTCACCTCATGTGACAGTGCTGCGTGCTGGGACAAGAATGTTGTCCGTGCTGTATAAAGTCGCGTGAGACTTTGTTCATCCCGTTCTCCTTCATAAAGCACACGACTGGAATCCTCAAATACATCACCCACTGGTGTTTACCTCCAGATTCCAGAAAGTGGTCATTTTTTGGGAACATTTCTCAAAGGTGTGGAGGGTCACAAAGCGACCATTGAAACCGCTGAGCTTCTGTCCCCAGTGATATCCTCTTCTGTGCCCCAGCTTTGACACCAGGAGGTGCTTCTGTCCTCCGCTGCGAGATAAATGCTGGCAAAGGTGGGCACCTCTGAAACAAAGAGCAGAGGTCTTTCTTTGATTTCTCTTTTTTCCCCTGCTGAACAACTGCTCCGTTATACCCTCCTTCTCTCCTCACCCTTCCTCCTCCCTTCTCTCCTCACCCTTCCTCCTCCCTTCTCTCCTCCTCTTCCTCCTCCATCTTCTGTGAAGGACATGGAAGTGCATCCCCTCCCCAGGGCTGTCCTGGGCACACTGTGGGTGCCGTGCAGTGTGACCCAAATACACAGCAGCATCAGAACTCGATTCTTCACTACCTGACTTTCACCCCACCTGACTTTCGCCCTCTGCCTCTCAGGGGCTGCTCGCTAAACCTCGTAGTCTAGAACCTTCCATGATCACTTAACAGCCCCCTTCCCAGCTACCTCCTGAGCTTTTCTAACGGGAGACTGTGGGTCTCCCCCCCTTGTACCTGCATTATTGTCACAGTGCTTTCTGACCCAGGATGGTGACCAGAGAGCCCAGCATGCGCATGGCTGCTCGCTGTGCTCCCGATGACTTGGGGGACACCAGATCTCAGGGTTCCCCTCACACCCTGCCTATATCGCTGTGTTTCTTCAAAGCTTTCACAGATATGTGTGCATATTTTATAACACGAGGCAACAGCAAGGGTTAAGTATGAGCAGACGTAGAAACAAGTTCAGGGTGTGGTGCAGTTGAGAGGAATGTTGTGCGGTGAGACTGTGTCCCCCATCTGCGTGTCTCTCATTAGTGCTTGAGGTTCTCTTCAATATCCGAGGTCATTTTTTTATTTTAAAGTTATATTCGAGTAAAATCTGAGAGGTTGGAATTTTATCTACAAATATATCCATATAGAGAAGGACAAATTTATACACATATGTGCATATGCATATAAAACCCAAAATTAATAAACCTTATAAACATTCATGCATATAAAACTTCACACTTAAGTAAACTTTATATATTCATAAAATACACTTCTAAATTTAGAAAAATATACAATTTTTTTCTATAAGCATTGGTTATAAAAATTATAATAGGATATATTGTAAGGAATTTTGATATGAAAACATAGGTGGTGTTTTATCAAGAAAGTAGTACCTGAAATATATTAACAAAATCTCCCAGGTATAATTCTATAAGAAGTTTTTCTTAACAGACAAAGTATATATAAAAATAACTCAATAATTCATGGAATTATATTAATCCTATTTATCCTGGTTTTTTGGGGGGAGGGGGACAAATGGAGTTTGCTTCACCCACTAAAATTGTCTTGTGTAGAAGACATAGGATTTTATACAAAGAAAGAGAAGAGATATAAAATCTACCGAATTATGTCAGTAATGTCAGAGAGTGAACGCCAAGAAAATAAGAATTTGGGTGAAAGCCATCAGAAATCCGTCAAGTCACCCAATCAGTTCGCGCCTTTCCCTTTCTGGTGCAGACCTTGACCCAGTCTCAGGGCAGCCAGACCCCATTCCCCAGCCTGGCTGGCGGGAGAAGGGGCCCTGTGACTCGGCTCCTTCACGGGCGTAGGACTCAGGGCTTCTCCTGGGCCACCCGGGCCCTCTTCTCTTTGTCTCGCCTTCTTGCTGGCTGGAGGTGGCAGGTGATACTGTCCTAGAAGAACGTACAGCTCAGCATTTCTTGTACCACCCCGTGAAAGAGCTCCTGGGTGTCTGAATAGTGCGTTGTGCCCCTCACTGGCGGCCCCGGAGCTGGACCCCACAGTCCAGCCTGCCTGACCCACGCGAAAGCAGCTCAGTGCATTCAGCCTTTGTGCAAAAACTTCAGAGTCTTCTGCATGTTTTGTCCTTTCGTTGAGCAGGGAAGGACTAGAAAATCCAAACATTAAAGAATTAAGAATGTAGAATTTTAAATTTGCTTACAACCTCTAATACTGCTAAGTACTCATATTTTGAGTTTGGCCTCTTCCCTCCCTGGGAATCTTACACATATAGTGTAGGGGCTAAGTTTTCTACTTTTAAATTTATTTTATGGTCGTTTGATATGTATCATTCCCCTCACACAGCTACAAAAGCCTTGAGGAGCAAACCAGATATGTTTCACAAAGGGTCCATTCTGCACAGTGTGTACTGAACCTGTGGTAGGTTCATAGCAGATACCCACTACGCAAAATAGAGGACTCTGGAATTTTCTCAAATTTAAGAACCTCTGCCCACATTATCTTGTGAGAAAAGATAAACATATACAACTACACCATTTTCCTTTTTTAAAATTTTAGTAATGAAGATACCAACAATTCTCTAAGAAGTTTAGTTTTATACTAGTTTATCTTGAGAATAGTTTTGAGGTATTTAAGATTTTAATTTCCTTTGTCAGATAAAGAATGAAGCACAAAATAGTAAGTATGAATCTCAGTTATTACATTTCATTGTTTTAAATTACTTTGTATAACATATTATTACAACATTGAAACAAAATAAATTGTGAACAATACTATGTCCATGGAATAGTTAAATTCTGAATTTCTAAGCATAGTATTTCAAAAATAGGCAACTTCTCAATATCACACTTGGAAATAAACTGAATAGACATCAAAAATAATTTTAGACAAGTTTTCATTCTAAACATAAATAGTAAATATGAAAGTGTGGTTTTGAATGCATGTAAAATGAAATAAGAAATGTACTTAAGAATTATCCTGCCTAACTACTTCATTGGGAATATCGATATTACCTATTTAAAGAACAGTGAAAAAAATATAATGTTGCTATTAATTTATTACTTATTTTTCATAAAGTATTTTCCACTAGTGACTATTAGCTAATGACTATTAGCTAAAGGAAACATGACCTCTACTTACTATCCTATTAAACCACTAATTAAATCAATGCATTTTGAAAAATACTAATGCATGTTTTTCCCTAAAGTATTGATTTCATTAGTGGTTTATATCATCTGGTATTTTTTTCTTTACTTGTTTTAAAGCTACAATTAGAAACATGCTCCTATGATCCAGCACTGCCAAGTGTATTGTATAACTATAAACAAACAGTAATTCCTGGTTCTTTCCTCTGCAAACACGCCCCGCAGTAGATGATTAATATTAATGGTGTACATAAGCAGAGTAATTTGGGGCACATTTGCTATTTTGCTGAGTCATCTTCAGTGTTGGGTCTGGCATCCTATTCCGTCAAATGCAGTGCTGCCATAGCAGTGTCTGGCCAACAAATCAACATTTTTTATTTTTTTAAGGCAGACAAGAGGCAACTCAACAGGGTGCCAAACATTCCCATGCCAAGAATTCTTTCCAGCAATCCACCTCCCTCTTTGACTAGAAAAGACCTAAACCTAGAGGCATCTGTCTTGTTGAAGTACTTCTCGGCATCCGTAGCTATGCCAGCAATTCTCATTAAACTTAATGGAAAAACATTTCCTGTCCCAAGGCACAATCCTGGACCTGCTATCCTTGGGTCTCTCTCTCTTTCCAGGGCTACTTCACTGAAGCCAACAGCGCCTCAGCAGTGGGTGCCCCCCTCTCTGGGGAAGCACATGTGGAGTTGGGGTGATAATCCCTCATTCATGTGGTAAGGGATCCAGACCGCCTTCCACGGCAGAGAACTGGGAAGCACTGTGATCGCTCCAACGTTCCTGCCTCTACAACTTCTTCGGTCTTTCCTGTTTCTCCCAAAAGATGGTTGAATTACACTGAACGCTGTTGGTACAGTGCACGCCCACCGCTGTGCAGTCCCGTCCAGTTCTCTCAGCCCTGGGAAGGCGGCCCAGGACAGTTCCTTCTTATTCGAGGGGAAATTTCCATTGCTCTTGGTTTCACCCCAACACAACTTTCCAGTATGATTGGGACGGTTATGTTACTATCCTCAGTTTCTTCATTAAGAAAAACAATCTCACCATGAGGGTAAAGGAAACACAGTGAAGTGACAAATTTCTTTTTCCTACAAAGTAGTCTCATAAATAAAAACAAAATCCTTTACATTATGTTTGCGGTATAGCCTTATATTAGATTCACTATAATCCCAGGAGTTAACTATTAGCTCTGGAAAAGAAGCATCTCTGTTTCTCAAAGAACAGATAGTAAACCAGCAAGAGACTTCCCTGCCCTTGAGAAATTTGAGAGGTGGAAACTCCCTGGGTAAGGTAAGGCTCCTGTGGCCCTGGTCACACAGACACTGGACTAGGGAGATGCCCTCTCATCCGTGGACTCCAGCCCCTCCACAGTTAATGTGTTTCTACTCTCTGATGGGGCTTGGTCCTTTTTTAAGGACTAAAGCTGTGACCTAAGTGTGAGCAAGGTTGAGAAACATATCCTAAACAGAAACATCCAAATGTCTTTTAATGCCTAAAAGGTAATTGTAAATATAATCTAATGTGTAACTCGCAGCTCGTATGATTATTTACCTTGTTATAATGGATTTTACAGCACTTTTCTTACATTTCGTGGTGCTGCTGGTCTTGCTGAATGAGTCCCACTGTCCTTATGAGTCCAATTTGTTGGACATTGGCTGAGGATAATACTTCCAATTCTGGCAAGGTATGTAGTTCTATTTGGGCCACTGTTGGTGTCTGTGCCTAGATCCCCAATCCCCCAAAGGGGTGCATGGCAAAGGGTCAAAGGAATGAGACAAGAGGCATGATCTTTAGGGCTGCAGGAGGAGCGAGATCCTCGGCAGAGCTGCTAACTCTGCTAGCCGGCCGGTCCACTGATGCTGGGCAGCCCGTATTTAATCAGAACAGGTAAGGAGTTGAGTGGACAGTGGAGGAAACCTGAGTAGGATCTTGGGTGGGGTTCAAGGACCCCTCAGAGCAACAGATGATGCTAATTAAGGAGAACTGTCCAGAAAGTCTCCAGGTGCCTCAGCTGTGGCCTGTCTTGCCCCCTGAGGTGTCTCCTCATTCTCAGTTCAGTCATGCCCGGGCCACGCCACAGCCTGCACGTGTGTCCAGCATCAACAGCTCCAACAGGCCACAATTTTCACAGTCTAGAATGAGCAGCAGAGACTAAGTCAATGAAGTAAGTAGTCAAGTTCCAGAGGACAAGTATGAAGAGTTCATTGCAGTATCATGGAAAGGAACACAGCCTAAAATGAATAATGGTCAAGCAACGAGAACAGGGTTGTTGGGCCTCTAAAAGGGAAGCCCAGCAACTGGGCCCGGAGTCCCTGTGGAGCCTTGGAGATGTCTGCACAGTGACATCTTTGCACATGGCCTGGCTATTGCATCCTGGAGTTCTTCACAAGCTTGGGAGAGTCACTGCTAAGATATCTGCCTCTGTCTATGGTCTACCTCCTCCTTCCATCCGTCTGTCTATGTTACTTACACTCATACATACATGCACACTGTGAAGGGCGTGTTGAAGTTGTGAACCTGTGACCACTTCTCTCTGTTTGCTGCACAAGTCATAGCTTTTTTTAAATTTAGGAAATTCTGCCTTAATTGTCTTAATTTTGTCATTGCACTCAGAGATTGGGAGGCAACTGTTGTAAAGAGTGGCAGGAGAGACATGAGTCCTTGATGATTGTCTCTTGCTGTGCTCAGTGCTGTTGTGAAAATCATGCCACAGAACTTGCACCAAACTCTGCTCCATAGACACGGCCAGCAGGACTGTGTGGTGGACTCTGCACTACAGGTGCCATCAGAGCTTCCACCGCTGAGCTTCGGAGTCCATGAATCAGCTCAGCTGCCTGCGAAAGTCGCAGCTGAAACGTAAGTGCAGAGCAAAGCCGCCAAACAAACTCTTGGGAACATTTATGTCTGCCTTCAACATTTTCTTTTGCTTTCTCTGCATCAGACACAGCACTGAAACACTGCATGTGTGTTTTGGGTTACAAAGTAAAATAACCCAGGATAAGGAAGTGTGTAATTGTGTGCATGAGGAGGATTTTGGCTGCTTTTCGCATCTGAGAAATTACCATTTTTTTCAAATCATCGTGTTAAGTGTTCCCATGGAGTAAGAAACAGAAAGAGCATTAAAAATACTGTGGAGGCAGAGTTGACAATTTTGGTGGGCAAACACGTGTTAATGAAATGGCAAAATCTTCGTGTGAGCCACGTGGTATCACTTGACTTCATTTAGGCCTCAAGCCTTTATAATACGCTGCTTCAGGGCAGAGAACCGGGGTGACTCTTCAAACCCATTCCCACCCCCGGGACTGCTGAGACGATAATGCGTGTCAGACTAGAAAAGCAAACATGGGCTCAGCTGTGAACGTGATCTGTGCTTTATGTTTTTGCTGAATGTATTTTTTCTTCTTCCTCTCAGTTTTTTACAGGAAGTAGTTTTTATTACATTGATGAAATAAGTTTTTAATTTTATACTTCAGGTGGAATAATACCATTAAGAACACCCAGGTTTTTTTTTCTTTTCTTCTTTAAGCAACAGATTTATTTTAAAGAAACAAATGCTCTATGTTTAATGTGCTACCTTTGACCTCAGATCAGAATCTTAGATTTGTCTTTAGGGGAGACTTTGCTCTGCCCCACAGTGTTTATGAGCAAAGAATATATTTGCTTCCTCCAACACTGTGGTGGGGTTATCACGTGCAACTGGGTTAAACAAATGGAAAGTACATTAGTGTCACACAGCCATCTCTAATTCCAGATGAAAAACAAAACAATTGGACCATAAATGTCACCATTGGAGCCATTTTATATATACGCACATATATTAAAAGTATATTTGGTATGTACATATGTGGCAATAAGTCAAAAAATAATCCACCAGCATCTTTAATAACTCGTATTTAAGCAAAATATGGCATGGAAAAGTAACATGATCCAGAACTCCGAGCAGCCCCAGCCTCAGTGCACTGGGACCCTCAGTAGTTACTGGAGCCCATCAGTGCTTCTAGCTTTACTTTAAGTCCCTCTGAAAACAGGTCTGTCCTTGAGGTGTCAGATTAACACTCTGCTCCGAAGACAAATTGTTCGTGGGCATACTGGACATGTGAGAGCCATTAGATCATGCACTTTGCATTCTTGAAAAATGAAAAATTCTAGGCAACATTACATTTTATAAATGCAAGATGTTTATTATTACAGTACTAGCAATAAATGTTTAGAAACTGGAGAGGGTTCATGACGGTTCTGACTAGGAACATATGCCGATCAAGTTCATTGGAAGCGGAGCCATTGATTTTTGGCATTAAACAAAGGGTCTGGAAGCTATTATGAATTTAGGTTTCTATGAGTATTTAATTATATCAATAGGAGAACACAATTTCTGTTGTGTGTGTAGTGATGAATGTCTCCATTTATTCACGTTACTGTGTGTGATAGATGAGCCCAAACCAGATGCTGTGACTTTCTTACAATCTCACCGAGTGATTTAAATTATGTTCCTTGAAAATTCGAAGGACACACTCATGTACATCATCAAAGATCCTCCCTGTGGAATCTGTTTACCCACATAGGAATATGTTCCTAAGGAACATATATACAAATAAAAACACACACACATACATAACTAATGTGTGTAAACGTGTCTACTTCTCACTGTGAGCTGATAAATATCATAATGTCACTGCAACCCATAGTCTGAGGTCTGTCATCCTTCTTTATACCTTTCCATGGTATTTGCTTAGATACGCAATGTCTTAGTTACTTTTCCCTCATTGTTGAGACATAATACCTGATGCCCAAAGTGAAGAAAGGGAAGGTTTATTTCTTACAGTTTTGGAGGTTTCAGTCCATACTTAGCTGGCTCCAAGGCAGGGTGGCGTGGTAGGGCAACTGTTCATGACCACTGCAAACAGCAAGTGGGAATATAGCAAAAGAGAAAACACGCCTTCTTCCCACCCTTACACTGTAAGCTAGCTCCACCCCTGGGCGGGTGCAGCACTCATATCCCCCATCCCAGTGCTAGACAATGAACCAATCATGAATGCTGATTCTGCTGCCTCCATGATTGCATGAGGCTTGGAGGGGGCCTTCTGAACACAAACCGTAACATACAATTACTGCTGTTTTTTATGTTTGCCACTGCACACACAGATGTTATCTATCAATGAAATCTGACACCTGTTGTCTGAAAACTTATTCTCCACATGGCCCTAAGTTAAGATGATTCTTGAAAAATGCTGAAAGTATCTATTAACATCATCCTTCCCCAAACAATAGCCATGTGAAGAAATGCATATGCTACTTAAATTTAACCATTCCCCAATGCACGTGTGTACATACACTTCAAATCGTGTTGCCCATGGTATTAGCAATTTTATATGTTAGTTTAAAAAAATAATTTATAAAAAAAGGTGAGTTAGGGTCATTCCCTATTCTTTAATTGAGGTGATTTTACCTTTATCATAAAGCACAGTTTTTTAAGAAACCCATCCTTTTACAAGTCTGCAAATATTCTGAGATCTATTGAATCTTACATTCTAAGTTTATAAATTGTGTGGCATTTTATAAAGTTGTTTTGTTAAAATTTAAGAGAAAAGAAACCCATTCTTCCAGTGATTGCAGAAATTTTATATTTATACCAACAGTATTACTAGTACCTTAAACAATACATGACTTGGATATATTAAGAGTACAATATGTATATGTTGACTGTGCTAATAAGTGAGTGAGTGAATATGCTTATAATGACTGTAAAAAAGGAAAAAATTAAAGTGGCAGAGTCTTCATACCCCAAAAGAAATTCCACTTATCAGTAAAGGTAATCTAGTCTAAATTTCTGAAATCTTCTTTATACAGATGTTTATTCAAACACATTGTAAAAAGTAAAGAATCTTTTTAAAGTTTTTAATCTGTTAGAATTGAGAAAATCCTCCTTATTCTTTTCCCAATCCCTTTTGATTTGGCTTCGTCCTGGCTCTGTGGGTCATGAAATTTCATTGTATTGCAGTTTCCCTGAGTTCAATATCTTTTCATTTTGTTCAGCAAATATGGAAAGTGAGTTTTCATATAACCAGGAAACATTCCTGCCTCTTGAAACTAGTGCATGTAAGTCTGATTCTTTGGAAGAATGCTTCCTTTATAACTAATCTATGTGAAAATCTTGTGGCAAGTTGGTCATCCAACCAAATTCTGAAATAGGTTTGGTGAAGGCTTATTTTACACAAAATCAAGAATGTCAAAAAAAAAAAAAGAATATCAAGAAACATCTAAAACACAATGTGCGTGTTGGCTAATGTAATACAAATATATTAGTTACAGGGTTGAAGCAGGACTATTGTCATAAGATTGTCTGTAAATTCAATGAATATATTGATGTGTACAGAAGGAGTTGGATCATCTTAAATCAAGCGTCAATGACAGGGATGCAAGAGATATTTTAAGCGTTCATTTGCATTCCTGAGCAGAAACCAAATGTCACAAATGCCACTGTCTGTTTGAGTAATTATACTGATATTTCAGAGAATAATTTACAGTAGGATAGAACTCACAAAATGTGAAGCAATCTGTTCTTTCCAAACACCTTTTTTCTAAATCACATTTGTTTAAATATAAAATAATTCCCCAAAGATGGCTTTGATTAAGTGAAATGGGGAAAGAAAATGCTTGTTCTTAAGGAATATTTTAATAATAAAACACACAATTACCTTTGTAACAAGGAGCGCAGGGTTCTCTTTCCTGTGTGGAATTTTGTCCTGCCAGGGTCTTCGGTCTTCCGGATTCTGTCTAAAACCTGGTTTTGTTCTTTTTGCAAATCGTTTTTCATGGTGTTTTATTAGCTCCAAAATTACAGCTTAGTTACAGGAGTCCCATTTCAAGTCAGTTAACATTGCTGCAGAAGAGGGAAAGGTAAGGTAAACCGACAGCCTAGCAGGTGCCACGTGGCTGCGCACCACGGCCTGGTGGCCCCGCATCGCAGCTCGGAAGGACACCTGCACCTGCACCTGCACCTGCACCAGGTGTCTCCGCCCGCGGGAGCTGCACCTTCTTTGATCCGTTCTCTCCTTCGCCGTCTCACCACGACCACACCCATTCGTAATCCAGATTAAAAGAGCGCGGTGCTCGTGCAGGACCGTGGCCTCTCCCGTGGCCTCTCCCGTGGCCTCTCCCGTGGCCTCTCCCGTGGCCCCCGTGCAGCAGCTTGGGAATCTAGGAGGCCAGAGCGCAGGACCCGTCTGCGGGCCTCGGGCACCGATACAGCCGGGGCTCCCGCGTACCCGGGCCGGCAGCGGCAGGCGCTTTGTGCTTCTGAGTCCTTTCTCTAAAGCCCTAAGAGCGGTGGGCAGAAGGAAGGGCGGACTCTGCAGAGTCTGCATGCGCGGCCGTGAGCACTGCACGGGAGCGTTTACCTCAGCGGCGCCCAGGGCGGGCCGAGCGCGGGGACCGGTGCGCCCCATGCGCGCTGGGCCTGGTGCAGAAGAGCCTCGGTCCCTAAAGCCAGACAAAAGCAAACCAAAGCTAGTAAAAACAGAACGAAACAAAGAGGCCCTTCAAGAAGTGCGTCCTCCCTCGTCCAGGTGGCTTCCGAAGTGCCCCTTCGCACTCATTGTTCCAGGCAGGCAGGCGCCGCTGAAGGGCGCCGCGCTGGGTACTGGACTGTAGACTGACTTTCCGTCCTGGGGACGGGGCAGGGAGAACGGAAGGGACACGGGGCTGTGACAAAGGGCAGTGAGGGAAGCAGCACTTCCTATGGTCCCCAAAGAGAGGAGACCCACATGAGGGACATCACAGTACCAGTTTAAGAAGTTTAGAAGCCTGAGCTTCAGCGGATCCATCCTCCTGGCATTTGGCAGAATTCACCTAAACACACGGCTCATTGCTGCACAACAGCAGTCCTTACAACCAGGCCGTCTGCTCTAGTGAAGGAGGTTTTGTGGCTTCTGACAAATGATTTATTTATCTATTTTCATTTCCAATTAATTTACCTGACTCCAGGCTAGAGGAGCTCTAAGCAGGATGGAACCAAACAGGGCTTTGAAGTCAGACTTAGCAGTAAAGACTGTTTCATCCCTAAAGTAAGCTTGGCTACTTACAGGGATTTGCTTTGAAAATAAGAAGAAATAATGACCACAAAGGACCTAAACATATGACAATTAGACCCCTTGCTGGGTGGGCTAGGGAAATAAATCTGGGAATGCAGTCCTCTGCTCTCCTGCCAGGCTCTGCTCCTGAAGCTTTACCAGGGCGCACGGATAGCTTAGCGCTAGGAACCTGGCAAAGAGGGAAGCAAGTCCGAGTCATCTGAGATGCTAGACAGCAAACTGAATCTCAAATTAATGTTGAACCTTAAAATTCTAACAATTTAAGAAATTACATCACATTTATGTTTTCATTCTTTTTTTCTGATTTTATCTAAGGTAATAGTCAACGTCTGAATCTAGTTTAACAGAATCAGAAAGAAAGGTTTGCAAGTGTGACTTAGAGGAGTTGCAGCGACTTAGAAGATCAAGGAATATTAGCCAAAAAGTTTTGAAAAATGATAGTGAGACTTGGTGCTTAATAAAGTATGACAACTAGTGTCAAATTCAGAAAACAAATGTCCATACGGGTGGCATGAAAAGTGTAAAAAGGATGTATTTTGCTAGTGTTGTAAACATAAGATTGATTGAGTGTGGAAAAAATGACAGAAATTCAAGAGAGACTAATAAAACCAGCCTTTACTAATAGGTTATAAACAACTTGATGCTTTATCACAAATACTACAAAATTATTCACTGGAACTATTAAACAATCTATTTTCATTAACATTTTTTACATCTCTTTTCTCCATGGCGCATTTTTTGTATTTTGCCCTGAATTATAGTGGTAGGACACAGATCAAAGACATTGAAAAACAGAAAAATCCAAAAGCAAACAAAACAATCCTCTTCTTTCTTTAGTAATCACTCCTTCCTGGTATTCAAGGAATTTAAATAACTTTTTTCAGACATCTATTATTTACTGTGCCCCAGGGAACAGAAATACTTTCTTTTCAAGTGCTTAGGGTAGAACGAAATCATGTATGGTTTTCAAAGGATTCTGAATATTATTTGCTGTTCATAAACAAGGACAGGTTTGTTCTTCCAAAGTGTGGATTTGATAGCTCCATGATGGTCATTGAAGTTTCCTGCTAAGAATTTTGTGTTTCACTGAGTGCTTATGACTTAATGAAATTTCAATAGTTCTGACACCTTCTTTCACGTAAGGTAAATGTATTTTAATTCCTTAGTGTGGCCTAATAAAGTTCCATTCTACAGCTAATGCCATGATTTAAATATTTGTAAGTAATAATAGGCACCATGGAATAACCTTGGTTGTATTAGGAGAAGAGGAGGAGAGATAAGAGCTACTAGCAGCGGTGGCGGATGTTTGCTTACTATGTTTTCCTTGGAGTGCGTTATCTGATCCCGCGGGTCAGTGTCCACTTTAAAGATGAAGTACTTGAAGGTGAAAGATGCTACACACCTTGCCTGACATGACTTACCTGTATGATTCGCTGTCGCTCTGTGGTGCACACGGTGGCCTCCAGGACCTCACCTGTGCTCCAGGAGGCCCCAAGCAGCGCTAGTACGCTTCTCATTACAGATACAAACTGCACCTTGCTCTTCGTTAACCTCATTTAGTTAAGTGTTGTATTCACTCTTTTGGCAAAAGCAACCTCTTCCTGAGAACTATTTTTGAATACTTATTTTTGAATTCCAAAACCAAATCTTTTTTCTAGCATCTCTAGTATTCACCTAATGGAAGTGTAGCTCTGCTCTCCTATCAGCCAAAGCATCGACCTTGGCTTCTCTGGCCACTTCTTGGCAGAGCAGGAGCTCAGAGGGCCTGGACCGTGGAGCAGTCTGAGCCTGCCCGACGCGGCCCCTGGTGTGGACCAAGCAGCTGGATCCGCTGGTGGGTCTCAGCTACCGGTCACTGTCATATCAGGTCTTCAGGGAGGGATCCCCTCTACAAGTGGGGAGTGAGACTCTTTGAAAAGAGATTGATTACAGCTGGGAATGAGTGGGTGTCTGAGTAGAGGAGAGGGGAGGTACCCTAAGACCTCACAGAGGCCCCACTCTAAAGTCCCCTTCCAGGATTGTGAGTTAATGAACATGATCAGACAGAAATCAATAGACCGGAGTGGTGAAAATGAAAAGGCAGTTGGACTAGTGTCGTCTATATTTAACCAGAGGTGGCAGCACAAGGGCGCGGGAGACTGTTTCCCAGAGTGGTTAGGGAGCTCCTTCCTGGAGCACTGGGTGTTGTCTTAGCGATTCTTCAGAGATTATCTCATTCTGAGGTGTGATGTTTTCTATTGAAGGAGCCTAAAATTCTGACCTTTGATATAAAACATTCTTTACTTCTAGCCACATAGAAGAAAATGGGACCAGAATAGAAATTGCAATGCACACACATACACACCTGCACACACACACACACACCTGTACACACAGGCCCATAACACTGGCTCCAAGGTTTAAGTGAACAATCACAGCAGGAAGGAGGCACAGGAGCAGCTCATTCTGAGTTCAAAGGAAGCAGTTGTGTTCATTAATTGAGCCGAGGAAGTCGCCTTTCCTGGAAGATACCAAAAAATGCCCACATCCCATCATTTCTGAAAGTCAGTGATTCTACATCACAACCCTGACCTGAGGCCCATATCAGTTCCAGCTGGTTCTGTCACAAACGGGGGAGCTTTAAATAAAAGAAATTTGTCCTCTCCAAATCCTGAAGGCCACAAATCTGAAACCAGCAGTCCTGAGTCAGACATTGCGCGGGAGGCTGCTTCAACTCCTCCAGTGGGGTGAAGCCAAGACTTGCCTGCTTCCTGCTTTGTGTTGTTACCGTTGTTTACTGCACTTTGCTGAAGGCATAAAACTGATTTCTCCCAATAGCATTTACAGGTGTGAGTGCTACATCGCAGAAAGATGTTTGTGTATTAGTAGCACGAGGAATTCTACTGGGAAGATATTATCCAGGAGTGCGCTCTGCAGGGCATGCCTAGACAGAGGATATTGGAGTCCCAGAGTCCAGCCATAAATGAGTCATAATGAGCCATTTAACAAATGGGTCAAAGGACAGGAGCAATTTTTCCTTAAAGTGACTCCACAAGCCTAGATGACTGTTGCATACATCGCATGTGTTCTCTGCACTCGAATGTACTGGTGAGCCCTGAAGGCGTGGAGGGAGGTCACCTGAGGGAGTGATCCGACCCTCACCTCCTTCAGCAAGCATAACCCACTGTTCTGCCGCTGCCTGCGGGGGGTGTGCAAGGCGCTGCACTGCCCAGCCTTTTCCCCTAGGACTCTTAGCAGCGTCAGTTCCTGATTCTGGGAGATGCGCTCTCCAAACGCACTACACTCCAGGGCTCCCACGCTGGTGCCAGCTGGCCCCTGTGCTTCAGTTGCTCTAACCACCTTCCAGCAGGTTCCCTGCTGCTGCTCTGCAATCCACTTTCCACACAGAGTGACCATCAGATCAGGTCACTGGCCCCATTTCAAACCCTTCATCGTGGGGTAAAATGTCATATTTCTCTGAGCTGCCAGGGGATGTGCCATCCGGCCCCTCATTCCTGCTTCTCCATCACAGGAGCACATTGCCTGTCTCTCTCTTCCTCTGAGTTCATCCCCATACCCAGAGCCTGCCGTGTCCCCTGCCGGGACATAGTAACCTCTCCCAGCAGGCAGGACTCTGCTGGCCCCGACACTTGTCCTGCAATGCTTCCTCAGCTGCCCCCACCACAGTCACTTTCCAGTGCTTGACTCTGATTTATTCTCTTTCAAAGCCTTGTCACTCTCAGAAGTGATTTTATTTACTCACCTGTTTTTACTTACACGCAGGTGTTACTCTTCTCATCAGCATGAAGACAGTTTCATCCCAGCCCTGCCTTCGAAAGGCTGTGCGTCCTGACTGTAAATGCTATGTGGCAGTGTGTCTGCTGGTCAGTAAAGGGTCGTCTGAAGGGCAGAGCACAGGTGAGATCTCACCACAGGAAGACGCGGAGTCGCTCTACGAGGTCCCACCCTAGTTTGTCAACCGCGAGAATCTGTTCAAATTTCTCCAAGGACTTTTTGTCCCCATCTCATTTTCTCCTTCAGAAATGTGTTTCAGAGCATCCCAGGGTCCGTGCTTTCGCTACTGGGAAGGTTGAGTGAGATCTAGGAGGTTTCCAGAGGTTGCTATGTAAATCCTGTCTTTTTACTCCTGTGCGCAATACAAACAAAAAGCAAATCTCTGCTACACACCATGGTAGCTAACAAATGTTGAGAAGCCTGAACCGAGGCTACTGGATCCTTGTTCTCTTTATCACAAATTACTGCTTCATTCCTGGAACAGGAGGTATGAGCCAGTGTCCCTGATCATTGTCTTAGACCACTGAGTTTGTTGTTAGAAAATGCCATACACCACATGGTTTATAATCAGCAGAACAGGCTGGGCGTGGTGGCTCATGCCTGCAATCCCAGCACTCAGGAGGCTGAGGCAGGAGGATCGTTGTGACTTTGAGACCAGCCTGAGCTACAAAGTGAGCTCAAGGCCAGCCTGAACTGCATAGTGAGATCCTGTCTCAGAAAGACAAAAAAAAAAAAAAAAAAAAAAAAGGCAGAACATAGTCTTTTTAGTCTTTACTGGAAGGAATGCTAGAAACTCAAGACCAAAGAGCCAGAAAATCTAGTGTAGTCATAATTCCTGCTTCAGAAGCGGATCCCTCTTACCACATCTTCCTTGAGGGAGATAATCTAAGGATGTGAACATCACTGTTATGAGCTGTGACTTCTGATCTGAACTTCTTACCTAAAAGGCTCAACATTTTAAGACCTTGACCTTGTGGGTTACCCATAGCTGAAACAAAATACCCAATGTCCTTCTATTCAGGACAGTTTTCAAAGGTTTCAGTCCATGACCAACTGGTTCCAAAGCAGAAACACTATTGCATCAGGGCATGTCAAAGGAAAAGTGCTCAACGCGTGGAATCTAAAAACCAGAGAGTACGGGAAGAGCTGGAAAGGAAGAGCCCGGGGATCAGAAGAGGCTCCAGGTCACGCACCCTGACCCACTTTCTCCAGCTGGGTTCTGCCTGCTAACACCCCCTTCAGCCATGGACTCAGGGGGGTCAGTCCATGGCAGAGGCTTGTGCTCCCACAGCCAAGCATCCTTACAAGAGTCTCTTAATTCTATCCAGTCCAGAGTCACTAGCACAGGAGGAAGAGTTCATGAGATGACATTGTCCCTTAAGTAAGGGGGACACAAACCCTCAGATTATATATGGCATCCCTTAAACCTCAGCTTTTGGTAAATTATATGGAGATAGTCAAGAATTGAAAAGTATTATGATGATGTATTCTTTTACACTTTAAATGCTGTTAAAAGTATATTTTTATATAAAGATAAATGGATTTAGTGGTTTAGAGAAAGATGAAACAATACAGAAACATTAGTGAGCTCCTTTTGATAAAGGAAAACATACAGGAAATTTTAAAACAAACAAGACAGAAGTATAAACTGATCTCGATCAAGAGAAGCTTGTTCTGTGAGGCTGCTGAGTGGGCGCCTCCTTGTGAAGATGGGGGTGGGAGGTCAGTGGACAGGAGCTGAAAAGCTGACCGCGCAGTGCTCCTTGTAAAAGACCGAGGTCATCTCTACATCTGAGGTAACGCAGCCTTTCTCCTGCCAGGACTTACTTCAATCAGGGCTTTGAATGGGTGGTATTCCAGACACTTGTGTATTTCCCAGCAGAAAGTTTACTTTTTAAAATATTCTATTTTCACCTAGATTTACCAATCTAAGAAAACATAAGCAGTTGCTTTTCACGAGTTCGGTGGCCCGCCGAGGTACCCTGCAATCAATCAGCTTTCACCACACACTCCTTCTGATCCCTCTGTGAGTTCTAGGATTGCTCCTGTCTCCTAGGTGCTCTGTAAGGACTGCAGTGATCCATGGACAGTCATTATACAAAAAGGATGCATTTTTGTCACTACCCCAAATTACTAGGAAAAAGAATTGGGTCAGAATTAAGTAGCGAGATCCTAGTTCTCCTTTGAACCTGGAAGCTCTCAGCTGTATGTTGCCAAAAAATAAGGTAAATGAAGAGGTCCCAGAGTTCCTGCTTGACCCAAATGAGAGGAGACTCAGGGAAAGTTACAGTAAGTGTGTGAGATAGAATCAGTCCAGCTCACTCACGATTGGAACTGATAAGCAGAGGAGCCCATCAGCCAGGCTGTCTCTGTGGGACCGAGGGGTGAATCTCAGTGTCACGGGGCAGGTTGGAGATTTACAGAAGGAGACAACAGCTTAGCCAGCAAGACGTCCCCAGGTGGGATCTACTGACACGCTCTCCAGGCGGCGGGGATGACGTCCTGGCTCCTCTTGATTTTCTCTGCGGTGAACTACTCGATCCTTCGGACTCCCTATGTCACAGTCAGCTGGAAGAGAGGCCAGACCCTTGGGGACCACTGGTGTCTGAGGCTATTGACCAGCCCTGTAATTCTCTGGCTTTTCAGCTTTACTTGTCAGTAAAAATTCTAAAAAATAACTATGAATATAGTTACTAACTTTTATATTGTGGATAAATATAAAGTTAAGTTCAAGGACAAAAACAATAACAGTGCGTCCTGGGTGTATAATCACACCAGGAAGGAAGGGCATTGTAACTGCAGGACACTTGGAGACCTGCGCCAGCAAAGAGGCCATTAAATAAGACAAAGTAATGTTAGTTAAAAAGAAGCCTCAGTGTCTCCTTGTTTCCCTTCGGAGGACCGCGCTACCCACCGCCCCAAGGGCAGGCCGGTGATACGACCCCAGCGTCCGCTCTCCCCCTGTCAGGCTGCTTTCCCGCTATCCCCCCAGGATGGTTACCTGAGAGAAACTTGTATCTCTGAGCACACACAATCCCGTTGCTTCCAAGTCTCCTTCTGGTTTTCATTTACCTATAATCCTAAACCACTACTAACTTTGAAGTGTTCAGTGTAAAACCCAATTTGTGCTTTTATTCGTTTACAACAGATGGGGTCAAAGTGAAAAGGGGTTGGATTATAGCTCCCTTTTTGTAGCTTTTACTTAAAATCACTTGCATCATTTTTATAAGGATCACACTTTTTTCCCCTAAGATTTGATTCTTATAAAGGATACACACTTCATGGTAGAACAGTTTAGTAAATACTGAACCTGGGCTCTCAAACTCTATAAAAAATTTATGGCCAAAATGATTTTCACCTTAATCACAAAACCCAACCCTAATGCTTTGCAAACACACAGAAGCCTTAAGAATGACATTGCAGGGCCAGGGATTTAGCTCAGCGGCATAAGTGCCTGCTTTGCAAGATAAGGTTGTGAGTTCGATCCCTGGTACCAAAAAAAAAAAAAAAAAGAATGAGATTGCAGTAACACAGGCTGAAGTTCCAACCACTGACCATGGATGGGGCATGCACTGAACACTCCAGGGTGTGAGGCGCCTACCCAGGGTGTGAAACGCCTGCCCAGGGTGTGAGGCTGACCACTCAGGGCCAGTGGCTTTCTATGCTAAGGATGGAAAATCAGTCTGCAAGAGCAGCACAGCAGTTTCTTCTTAAAGTAAAATCCGTGGACACATTAGTAATTATTGCCAATGAAACCTACCTTATTTTTAGCAATTGTGATTTTAATTTGAAGGAGATACTCACAAAACTGGTAAAATATGACGAGTCTGAACAAATTAGCAAGTAGCACCAATACTGAGAAAGAGCAGGAGGAGGAAGCCGAACACATTCCATCTCCTTGGTAAAGTCACGCCTTCCTGGGCCCAAGGCGCTAGATCACACCAAACTTCATCACAGCTCCTCCAGCTTTGTAATCTGATCCCCAACACACAAAACGCCGGCTCCTCACGGACCTGTTGTTTCACAGAGTCATCAGGTGCTGTCTGCCACTGACACCTGGTCATGTGATGATCACGTGACAAAGAACTTTTAAAGATCAGTGATCAAGACAGAGCTCTTTATTTTGCTACATGTGTACGAGGTAAAAATATATTTCACATTTTGCACAAAGAAATATAAATAGAAATAAAGTCCAATCATATTATGAGGTATATTCCTAATTGGTTACTGGTAGTTATTAAACCAACTTAAAAAGTGGAATCTTTGGCTGAAACATAGTTTGAGAAATTTTAGATGTGAAAAACTGTAGAAGAATATGTGATGTATCAGTTTGATTGAATTGGAATTTATTTTATAGGCCATATTATTGAATACAGTATTAATATTCTTAGATACAATTAAACAAAACTGAAAAACTTTTGAAGCCTGTAACAGTGTTATATGTTCTATATAAGAGAAATATCACTGACAATGAGGAAAATAAGACCATGCTTCATTTGTTTAAATGAACTTCTGCTATTATTTAGGTGGTAAATATCCAGTGCAGACAATTAGAACATAAAAGTAACATCAAAATAAACATTCTCCCACCTAAAAACATAGATACAACATGGATTTCCCAAAGTTTTTGCATGTATAAATTTACTGGTTTTTCAGATCTTCAGTCTTTGATCTGTTTTTACTAATATTTATCCCCATTTTTTCATTTTTTAAATTTTAAATTCTGTAATACAGAGATTACACTGAAAATGACTAATTGACTCCAAATTGTTCAATGAAAATCAGTGACTAAATAGGTGCTGCATTCTTTCTTCTTTTACAATCTCTTGAACTTCTTTTTGTCTTTAAGGATATGCCTTGAATCTCCTTTAATCGAGTGTACCATCTTGCTCCTCTCTTTTTAAACATTTTTATTTCTGAGAATTTGGAGCATTATAAAATAGGAGAATGAGAATACTCCTCATCTACTCATCGACAAATTTCAAGTTACCAACGCAAGCCCATCCTGGGTTCTCAATGACCTGCTGCCTTCCCACACCAAACTGCAGTATTTGAAATCATAGTTTTAACACTCATTTAAAACTGCTGTTGTATCTCTACAAAATGACTGTTCTTTAAAGAAACATCATATGCGGCATGCATATATAAATATAGCCATTAATATGCATGCATTTGTACATTTACAAATACATATACATAGAGCATGTAGACACATGAACACACATACATGCATGTGTATATATTGACACACAAATTTCCCATATGTGTATTTGTATATATATTTTTATGTGTCAGATTAACAGTATCAATATATTGTGGTAGACACATATATACATACATACATACACACAGGAATTTGGAGTATCTACTCAAAACAGAATGCTACATATTTAAAAGTTTTTTGTTTGCATTTACACAAATTAGTGTGTTTTAAATGCACTTGGAATAATTTCATTCCATGTGGTTGTACCACCGATTCATTATATCGTTTAATTTGCTTTGATTTGCTTTTGGGTTTTATGACTTCCTGCTTCTTCCATTTAAAATGCATTTTGTTTTATGATTATGCAAAAACATTTAAATAGTCTCGCAATAACCCCCCCAACCCAGTGTGCTCAGGGAAGTACAGCTGTGTCTGTTCGTCTCCTTCCCCCCCTTGTCTCCTGTACTTTCTAGCTTTGAACATCAGCTGTAGACATATAAACACCTTAACCAGTGGAGACACAGTGCTTTCATTTTCACAGTCGCTCTTGTCCGTAACCCGTTGCTTGCACCCTAGCCGTCATCGGTGCCCAGTAGATCTGCTCTTGCCAGACCTGCTTTGTCCTGCCTTGTCTCACAGCAAGTTTATGTATCCTGGAGAAAACTCTTCACACTGAGCAGAAACACTCCTGTCACCTGCCAGTGTCATGGAGCTCCGTATCTGCATCACTTTTCTGTGTTTATTCAGTCAACTCCAGCCCCATATGAATGCATATGTAATTTTCTCCCAGGCTTCGCTTTTCAGATACTGCTGGATAGTAACCTTGTCCATATCATGTTATTTTCCTTTTCCTATTTTTGGTCAGTACATCTTTAGGGCGTGCATTACAGCCAACCCCAGATCCTGGGACACATGCACAGCCAGTGTTGGGCAGGAGGCGGCTCCTGCCAGAGTCCCTAGCCTGTCCCCTCCTGTGCGGGAGCTCGCCCTATCCCAGGAGGGTGCTGCCGGGCTTCTGGGTTTTAGTCAATCTAATACCCGACACATTGGATCTCAGGGCAGGATTAATTTGCAGTTTTCTAATTACAGGTGAAGTGGAACATTTCACATTTTAAAGTGTATTTACTATCTCTTTGTGCTATTTATCTATTTTGTTTTTCCAAAAGCACTTTGGGGGCTTTTTCATTTTTTGGAAGATAATAGTTACATGCCTTTAATTTCTTGCTCAAACTACAATTTTTTGCAGTTGTTTTAACTTGTATTTATACTTCATGATGAACTTTTTTTGGTTTTGAGTTTTTTCTTTTAAAAATATTTTTACATAGATACATCTATCAATATTGTTCATTCTTTTCGGTTTAAATTGAGCTGTAACGTGGGTAGTTGTCTCTGTTCCAAACATAGTGTATTGAAATTTGTCACGTTTTCTTCTAGCTCCTGTTTGATTTTTGTTTATCAATCTTGTATTTCTAAGTTATTTTCAGTTTTTCCCAGCATAAAGTGCCAGGACTTAATTCAAATTTAGTTTTTCTATGTGGATATCTCATTGTACAATCTCACCTATTAAAATGTAGCATCTTTTCTCACTGAGTTGGGTTGACATTTTTATTTTATACAAAGTTTTATTAGTAATTAGGGCCATCTGGAATGTCCATTAAAAGATTCTATTTTTAATGATAGGGACTTAAAACAAATGTAACAGTTGTCTATGAGAATGTCTTAGCTTTTGATTTTGCCTGCTCTCTTCTTGATGCGTTTTAGCTTATTTCAGAATTTTTTGCCACGTTTTCAGTGCACTAAACATTATATGCAATTTTTTTATAGATTCAACTAGTTATTTTGCTGGAAAAATAACTAGTGGAACCCCATGCTTAGTAATATATACTATTTCACATTGCATCACAGTGAGGGTTGCACAGTGGCGGGCTGACCTATAGGTGGGCTGTTAGGCAGCACAGATGGTCTCTCTGTGTACATTTTTCCCCTTTGAGATATTTTCATAGTACATTTAGGATTAAGTAACTTTTAAATAGAATATTTTTAAAAGAATAAAAAAGAAAAACAAACTGAAAATATGTTAACACATATAAGACTTTAGATGTTTAATTTTCTTTTAAAACTAATTTTTAATTTTGTTTTGCCATCTACTTTTACTTAAATCATTATTAAGGCAAAGCCCTAAACTCTCTGCCCTAAGTCTCTGCAAATCATCATCGTCAGCTCCTCCCTGGGTATCTTAGCGGTACTGACATTATTCAGACATTTTCATTCTACTTGTTTAATTACTTGAAGCAAGTGAGGGACATGGAAGAACAGAGTGATATTCATATGATGAAGCTCTGTGGGTTTTAAAATTTATCTTGCTACACTCTCAGTTTAAAAAAATTTTCATGTTGATCTAAAGTTATTATTATAAATGGATATAAATATAATGCATAATTTTATATTTTTTAAAGAAGTCTTTTTCTGGGTGTACCTGGAATCAAACTCACAACCTTGCATTTGCCAAGCAGGTACTTATGCTGGCGAACTATACTCCTGGCCCTTTAACCATTTATTAATCAGGTACGAAAATTGTCCTCATTATTTTGTGCATAAATGGATTAATGTATGCGAACTTGTTCCTAGAACTATCCAGTGTCGAAAGTCAATTTTATTTTTCTTTAATTTTTTATAAATGCTTTCAACAAGCAATAATTTTCATGCATTCAAGAAATGAACAGATGGGAAGAAGAGGAATTCTAGCAGAACACCACATCCAACTTCGTAAGCCCTTTCTGCATTATTCGCTGAATTATATTGTGACCTCCCACAAGTTCCCTGAGTGACTGGCTTCCTGGCCCCTCAGTTAGGGTCTCTGTTTTGCTGGATGCCGACTCTAGAAGTTACTGTACTTGCCAAAGCAATTGCTACCCAGTCATCAAAGTCACCAACACCTTTGACCATGGAAAAGTCTAGGCCTAGGCTTTCCCAAGACCCAGGGCATGCCTTAGTTTACAAAGGATTGTTGGAAGTTGGAGGTGACCTCTCAGAACGGTTCCTTTCCTTCCTTGTCTATTGCCCAGGGAACTTCCGCACCCAGTCAAGTGCCTTCCAGCAAGATTCAGGATGCCTGAGACAGTGCAGAGGGTTGCAGGGAGCTGGGTGGTCTCGTCCTGAGGCAAGCATTCCTCAGGCGAATGCGGCCCAGCAGTGCATTTATAGAAATGAGGACTGGAAAGTGACTTCCTTCAGACGGTCTGTGCCTGCCCCACTTGGGAAGAGCATCCAGGCTCAGTGAGTGTCTAGGCTGGAAGACCAAGGGCTTCGGTGGAAGCCAAGTGGTACACAGCCCCTGCCCAGCGAAAGCAGTGGCACTGCCTTGGGCATTGGGTGACCTCAGAGGCTGATGTCACAGCCCAAACCTCACAATTGTTCATGTCATGTCTCGCTGGGTCTTCTGGAAACCAGCAGGGATTTCTTTAGAAGGTGCTAAAATTAGTCACTAGAAAATGTGCACCTTATTTCCAAGATTTAGCTATTACAAATTGCACTGCTATAAACACAGGTGCACATATACCACTCTGGTATGATGTTTTCAGTTCTTCTGGGAAAATACCCAGAAGGGGACTATCTGGGTTGAATGTGACCTCCAATCCTAAGTTTGATCATTTGTTTCATGCCTATATCTTGTAATCTGAGTATATTAACCATGGTTAATCTATTATTTTGTTTTGAAATCCTGTATCATTGTTTTTATTCTTTATTCATTTAAAAATAGAAAGAAATAAAATGTTTTGCCTGTAAGATGAGTAGCCTTCCACTGCTTGAAATGTTTTTCAAATGTAGTCAGGAGCTTCACTGGAAGCAGATACTTAGCTCACTACAGGAGCAGGCAGACCTGGTGAGAATCAGATGTATCCCTAACCCTTAGCAGACACTGACTTCAGTGTTAATGCAGGAGGCATTAGCATCTTAATGTCATAAAGACAGAGCTTAATGCGCTGCTTAGCATACAGTATGCGATACATACTTGCACATAGTTATGTATTATATTTAGCTATACTGTCCTGCAGAAGTGCGAAAGCAATTCACCTGATTCTTTTGCATGTCTGATGGAAAGCTGAGTTGTAGCTATCCCTGTGAGCAACTGTTATTATTATTAATTTGTGTGACTTAACATTAGAGGTGATCAGGGAAGCATTGATAGTAATGATGTACACATGTCCAAGCACTTAAAATATTATTGTGTTAGACAAGATAAGATAAACCACAGAAATGGTGAAATGAATGGAAATTGCATAAATATTAAGCCTGGATAGAAGGAATTTTTCTCAACTTCAGGAATTAATAATGTTTTGATGTAAAATTTAGATACAACTGACATCTTTGAAATGGTGGGCTCATTGGCAAATGTGAAATTCTTTATTATTTCTCAGCTTTCCTCTAAAAATCTGAGTAAAGCAGCTTATCATAGCATATCTGAAGGGCCATTTGTACGTTTAATAGCTCCATTAATGAGAAACATTCAGTTTCCTTGAAAATACATATGGGTGTAATACTAACGGAAAATGTGCTTGGCAAGATAACCGCAGAGCTCACCAAAGCCAAGGCATCTTGGAAACGCTTGAAGACAAAATGAGCAAAGCGTCCCACGGCTCATTAAGTGTTAGGGCGTGTGTCAGGAAGGGACCGGACACCGAAGAGGTTTGCTTTCAGTTACCAGAGCGTTCTGATGTATGTGGATCCTGAATGAGACTTCTCCCAGCTGCAGCTCTGCTGTGAAAGGAATCAAACTATTGGCAGATGCCAGTCAGACTTGCTTTAGTAATAATCACTGAAGGAGAACCATGACTGGATTGTCTTCTGGGGACTTCTACAGATGGACACAGCAGCACTTAGTAGGCCTCCTAAAATTCTAACTGGCTTGAGCTTCCTGCAATGGTACCCCGGTTTCTATATCATGAAAGGCCTAATTCGGACGCACATCATCAGCCCTTTCTATAGGAACTTTCCCAGCCTCGTGATTGGGCCTTTTTATTCACCTAGGGCAGTCCAGCTTCCAACTTTTACTCCACACTCCACTCTTTCTTGTAACACAAGAGAACTACTTTATCATTGGAGTTACTGCTTGATTCTTACATAATCATCCTTTAGGTGAACTAAGTCTGGACACATATTTTAAGCACAGTGTGGCTTATGTGAAGAATTACGAAGCTGGCTGGGGAGGGGAGGCTCCACTGTGTGTGTAAATTACTGGGTGAGTACTCCATGCTCAGTTTTCTTCAGTTTGGATACCTCTAAGCTGAGATCATAGAGCTCTTAAGTTCGGTCTCAGAACTGTAGAATTCTGGCCCTCAGGTGTGAGTGCAAAAGGAACCAGGAGACACAGAAAGCAGACGCCTGTGGCACATTCTGACCTAGAACTATGCACAAGCGGCCCGGCCCCGAGTGGAAAATCCACTGGAATGCTAGGAGTGTGGATGCTTTCAGAAGACAAGAATTCTAATCAGCCAGGATGGGGCTCTGTGATCAGTTTGATGTAGGGACTCCCTGTACTCCACGGTGCCTGCCGGGGTACTCAACACAGTTGTAATAAAACAAATGTTAAACAAATCACCCACTTCAGAATTTCCTAAACAGCCATTCACAGCTTATGGAGAATTTTTTTTTTAATATTGAAATGTTTTGCTTTCTTGGATTCCCTAATGAATTTAGCAGTCCTTGTTCTTTGCAGGAAATCTGGACTGATCATTTGAAGCCTGTTTTCTTTATACATTGTGGACCAGAGGTTTACTTTTGCACACTTAATAAATCATAATCGAACATTTAAAAAAGACTTACTGCCACACTTCTAAATCAGAGGGAGACAAAAAGAAAGTGTAAGTAACTGAGCAATTTTACTATCTTTTGACCTGCAGGTTGGAATGAACCGAGAAGCAGCATTCCCCGTAAGGTTATGCTCGACTCTGTTAATGAAACGCCAGGGCCCTTGTCTTAGTATGTGGGGTTGGTAATGGCTTTGTGTTTGAAAATGTTAAATCTTGCCTTGTTTGTAGCTCACCGAGGAACACTGCCCTATGCGATGCTTTTCTATTCCACGCAGTGCCCACTGCTGGATAGATCGCTGTTGACAGCTTTTGACCAGAGGGAGCCATTAGCTTTTGCTGGCTGGCAAACAATTATAGCTTTGATATGGACCGCGAGGTAAAGATGAAAAGGAAAACCAGTACAGGGAAGTATCTGGCTCTGTGTGGTCTCTAGATGCTTCTTGTGCAAATGAAAAATTGTTTAGATGTTAAAAATGGCAAGAGAAAAGTAAAAAAGAAAAAAACCCCAAGCTCTTCAGGATTCTGACAGTTAAAATAAAAAAATGAAAGAATCATTTTAAAAAAAAAACAGTGGGAACTTCATATTGCACCACTAAAAATGAGTTCCAAGGATTCATCTCAAGCAGATGGTAGCTCTCACCCGATGCTGTTGGTTGGGAGGTCTGGAGGCGCTTTCTCTACATGGAATGCGCTGCTGCTGTTTCCAGGGACTGGTCTTAGGGCAGCAGTTGATTTGCACACAGAGTGACACAAGGACACATTTAAACCAACCAGCCGTCTACCTCAGTAAGGCTGCCAGGCTGTAAAGGAGTAATTTGTGCTTTAGAGCACTGCTAAACATAAGCCCTATCTGCAGTGCGTTGCTTTGAAAACGCTGTGTGGCCTAAAAGAAGAGAGACTGCATAAACTGTGACAAAATTAGGACTCTATAGAGCCTGAAATTATATGAGAAATCAAACTTAAATATTTACACAGCTAAAGCATGACTATCTTTGGTAGTAAATAAATCTACTGTAGATTCTGAACTGAATCCTAAGCAGAATAAAAAATTGCTAACTTCTTTGCATATGGTCTTCTGTGTACAGAAGTTTTCTTGAATAGAAGTAAGTAATAAAATAACCTGGGCATTAAATTTTAAAATAAAAGGTTTTCATATTCCAGGAGAGATGAAATTTTATATTTTCTTACTGTGGTAGGTGAATAGTAAACTTTTTTTATTTAAAGAGAAAAAAAAACATGTAAAGGGTAGAGATGATACAGAATTTCAAAAAAAAAAACAGATAAACAGTAAGAAATCACTAGTTGATAAATTACATATTGTCCCCTTAGAAATAGTTGTTCAAGTTACAAAATTAAAGCATACAAAGTAGCTATTCAAACAGTGAGAATATAAACAGCTATGCATGCATGAATCTCTACATGTATTTCTATCCGTTCTGTATTAGAGGGAAAAACGAAACATAGCAAGACAAAACAAAACAAATTCCTATAAAAACATGAAACAAAAAAGTCGTATAAAACCACAGTACAAGGTGATCTACAATGATTACTGTGTTGTTTCTTTTATCTTCAATAGAATTGTCTATATCATTAGGCATAATTGAATATAGGAGTACATATCAATATTAGTAAAAATAAAACATTGTAGACAGTATAAAACTTCAAAGCCAGGTAATAATCAAACTAGAGTGGATGTTCTGGTGAATCTTGTCATCTTCAGTGCAGTTGCCTATACTGTCAGATTTGATACTATCAATCATAACAGCTTTGAATAAAATCTATCAATACAAAACAGTGGTCCAGATTCAATTACAATCAGTCATGGTAAAACAGTGTAGGTTATACAGAGCTTTAGATTAAATTAATAGGAAATTAAGGATGATTACCATACTATATCCTGTTATTTTTGGGATAACTGTCTGTACCCTCAAATCTAGTACAGGTAGAATGACTGGAACAGAATATAATACATCTAAGCAGAGTAGTGTGAGTAATGTGGGTTTTAAATCCTGGTGCACTATTAACAAGATAGCATATCAAGGCCATCTATGTTAGAGTTTCTAGTTATCCTTCTCTGCCTCATTTCTGCTATGCTATTTTCCTGCCTTTGTTTGTCTAGTTTTCTCCTTCATTATACTGCCTACCCCACTCATTGAGGCCTTTCTGCCACTGTTCCTAAAATCCTGGTATTTTTTTTTTCCTCTCTCTCTTGAATGTCCTTCAGTATTCTCTATAGGGTTGGATTGGTGAACACAAATTCCCCCAGTTCCTCTTTGTCTTGGAAGCATCTTGTTTCTCCATTAATTTCTAGTGATAGTTTTGCAGGGTACATCAATCTGGGCTGGAGGTTATTTTCTTTCAGGGCTTGAAATACTTCACTCCAAGCTCTTCTTGATCTGATGGTCTATGTCAAGAAGTCAGCCATGATCCTGATGGGCTTTCCTTTATTTGTAATCTGTTTCTTTTCTCTGATGGCTTTTAATATTCTGTTTTTATAATGAATTTCTGGTATCTTGATTATTATATGTCTGGGTGTAGATCTGTTTTGGTTGTAGGCAGCTGGAGTTCTGTATGCCTCACACAACTGAATGTCATTTTCTTTTCCCATGCTTGGGAAGTTTTCCTTAATTATTTATGTGAATAGCCTTTGTAATTGACCTGTTTGTATTCCTGCTTCTTTGTTCACATTTATTCTTAAATTATAGATTCTCTTGTCTTCTTCTAGCCTTTGTATTGTTACTGCCTGTTTCCTTGTTATTTTTAAGATATCTTTCCTTTCATGATCATACATTGCAAACTTGTCTTTAAGTTTTGATAGTCTATCCTTAGTTTCTTTTAAGGAGTTTTGCCAGCTTTCAATGGAGTTTTCAATTTCCTGGTAATCTCTTTGAATCTGCTTCATGTAATTCTATATTTTATTTATTGAATATTTCTCTCCTTTTTTTGTGTTCTTCCCTTCTTCCATCTATGTCTTCCTAAGAGATGCTTAGTATTTCTTTTATTACTCTACTCATATCTTGCTTTACTTGATTGAATATTTCAGTTTTGAGCTCCTCTGCAAGGTCCCGAAGATATCTCTTAATGTCCATTGAAGCCATGCCTGCTGTTGCGTGTTTTCTGCCCTCAGTCTCCCTTGTTTTTCCCTCTCCTGGATCAGTGCACTCGGGGTTCTGGACTGGGGGCCTCCTCCTGCCTCTCTCTTCTGTCATGGTCCCAGCTTCCTCCACACAGGTTACAGTGCAAGTCCCAGCCCCCTTCCCAGTTGGCCTTGGTTCCTCCTAAGCACACTGGCGAGGGACCTCCACCCTCTCCTGCTTGCTCTTGTCACTGAGGTGTAAGCAGAGGCTGTGTATGCCTGCTCCTCACCATCAGGCCAGCCAAACTTCAGGGGCCTTCACCAGGTTAGTGTGTGCTAGGCGCAGGGAATCGATTTGGGACAGCTCATTGGGTCCTGGCCAGGGGTGTGACCCAGTCCAAGCAAATCTGACGAATCTGCTCTGGGGAGGGAGCAACCAACTGAAGTCACTGTTGTTCCCAGTTCCAGCTCCTCCTTCCCGATTCCAACATGTTGCCCATTTGGTCTTCCCCTTTCCGTGGTGGGGGGTCTCATTCCCAGCACTGACCATGGGTTAATGAAGGTCCCTTCACTGGCTCTGCTCTCTGTTGGGCTCACCAACCCACCCCTGACTTCAGCGCTGCTGTGGCTCTTGTGAGTGGAGGTGAGAACAAGTTTGGACAGCTCTGCTGCCCGGCACGAACTTGCAAATTCAGGCCGATGCAAATTTGGTGGGTTGCAGTGAAAACATCTTGTCCAGTAATTTTAGCTGTTCCAATTGTAGCATGTTTAAAGAGCTTTTTTACCTTTTAATTTCTTCCTGTGTCAAGAGGATCCATCTCCCTCTGTCTGGATCTCTCCAGGATGTTTTGTTCTGGCATATGAGTTGTTTCTTCTGGGAGGCTTTGTATTTTGTTGGTCACTGATTGGCCATCTTTAGCTCTTCCCTAGTAAACTTTTATAGAAATAGATTCTGTAATTTGTTCAAAGACTAATGCATCATTTAAGTTTTTGTATTAACTGCATGCCTGTTATACTTGCTCTTTGTTCTCCTCAATACACATTTACCATGGATAGAAAAGATTCTGATTAGTTAAACACAGTGTATTTTGTTTGACTAGTATATTCAGTATAAATGTATGGTTTTGCAAGTCTATACTATTTTCAAGCAAAGACATCATTTACAAATAAAAACCCATCTTGCTTTGAGACAAATGCTTGAACTAAATATTTCCTCTCACACTGAATCTTAAACATTTCTGGGACATCTTTAAGCTGTTTAATATGGCTAGGGCCCTCTTCAGTTACAACCTCTAACTTGATTTTTGGAACTAAAAATATGGTTACAGTATGGTTGTGCCAGTGATACTTAATACAGGCTGTGCTAATTTTCATGACACTAAACACACTGTTCATTATTCTGCACAGGTGAGATGAAACTGCCTTTACAAAATTGTGAAAAGAATGGTGACCGTGTCCCCACTCCACTGCCGAAGCTTGCCTGAGTGGATGTTCTTCCTCTAGCTGTAAGGAGTAAGAATGGTCTGGCCCTCCAGCATGGAGGACTACAAGCATGTCACTATTCTAATGGGATATTTATGCCTTGCTAAGAATGCATCACCTTTTCTCTTTTGCTTCTATTTCCTGCTTGTTAAAAAGTCAATCACAGCATGTATGTGACAGTCAGACTGCCATCCCTGTGGAAAGGTGGCCCCTGCGGTGGTGGAGCCCATGGCCAAGGGGGCTCCTCCCAGTCCCACGTGGCACCCAGGAAGCAGAGACAGAGAGAGAAGGGAGTGGAGGGCCAACTCAAAGGGATCTGCAGCCTCTCGGTGCCACCGCTGTGGGGCTGGGACCGGGGCCACAGGAAACGTGATCTTCACAGGAAGATCCACCATGTGACAGTCCAGCACAGGGGTTATGTGAAGGTAAAAACGTGCTCTTGTGGTTTCTGACACATAGTAAATGCTCTGCAAGTTATGTTACAATTGTTATTGTTTTCTCTACTTTCATAACACAGAGTATTTATCCTAACATTGAAAACAGTGACTTTGAAAGCCATCAATCTTCAGTGATACCTGACAAAAATTATGTTAGTCAATTGTTTCAAGGCATCGTCGTGTTTTCTCCTTGCCCCCTCTGTCACTCTCTGAGCTCTAGCTAATGATTTTCGAAGTCCTGAGTGGATGTCCACTGCTACCAGGAACTGACTCTGAGCACTTCCCAGAAGAATCCAGCTGGCCGTCTCCTACAGTGGACCCACTCATGAACATGAGCACCTCGGAATAAGGGTACACAGATTCAATCAGGACAATTAACAAAGAATCAAAATCACTTAAGACTCGATACGAAAGCAAATAAGTATTTTAAGAAAATGAAGAACTTCATAAAGTAAGAGATTTCGTAAAGTTGGAGAATTCCATTTCAAAGGCTGCTGCAAGATGGAGCAGGCCTATGTTTGATGGAACTGCTAACTACGTGTGGATCGTTTTGTTTCTGTTCTGGGCATTTGAAAGTGCCCTGCTGGGCTACGTCTCCCTTCACCCTCTGTAGCCCACTCTCCCTCTCCTTCCCAGGGTTCCCACTCCCTCCAGTTTAAACACCATGGGAAGCAGACTGCCCATCCCCACAACAGAAAGGACTCAGGCTCCCCATCTGCAACCAGCACAAAATCCCGATGGTTTCCCCCAAAGCCATCTCTGAGTACAGCGACAGCCTCCGGTTTACTGTCCCCTCTTGTCATTCTCCTGGGACCTACTCTGCTCGTTACAGAGTGAGCCTGTAAAATGCAAGCCCAATCCAGCATTTGCCTCCTGAGAAGCATTTGATTTGCTTCCTACTGCTCTTCGATAAAGGAAATTGTTTGCGGTAGGCACCTTCTGGCAAAGCCCTATTGCCCACTCATTGTGCAACGACACCGGCTTTCTTTCTGCTTCAAGACATGTCCAAACTGTTTTCTCAGAATGCTCAAAGCTGCCTTTTTCCCTTTTTTTTGAAAGCTCTTGTCCCCACTGTGCTCAGGAAAGATCACCCCCACTGGCTAACACCTCGGTTTAAAATTTAAGGCCTCACAGTTTACTGTCTCAAATGTGTCGCACAGATCACACCCTTCCTGTTATTCTGTCTCAAGGAGATTTATCTGTGCTATGGACCCATTCTCTCTTTCTTTCTTAGCCCTTATGTGCTTTGATTTTCCTACATAATTGATAAAATAAACTACAGGCAATAACATGATGCACCCCCATGGGAGTGTTTCTGGGACGTCGTGAGTCTGGAGAACGCAGTCCAGTTTTCTTAAATCCTGGGGATAAAAAAATATTACTTGTTCCTAGTGTGGGTTTGTTTTAGCCCCTGTGGTGGGGTATGGAATTATTTATTCTCTCACTCGTTGGTAACATAGCCTGGACCATGCCACATGAATATTCTCCTCTTAATTTACATTTCACTGATCTTCAGTATTTTATGGTATTTACCCCAGGCTTACCACTTGAATTTCCTTATTCTTTCTGTGTGATTTGCTTTCATAGGATGCATCTATTTTTTTTTTCTATTTGTTTCTCTTTGTTCTTATTCATTTTTGGTAAACTCTTACGCCCCTTGTCTTATCTGCTTGCAATATGCATTGCAAATATTTTCACCTAGTGTGTTGTTGCTTTAGACCCAGTTTATTTTTAATTTGTTTTCTAGTATCTTTTGTTTCATAGAAAATTTAATTAAAATATGTATAATAAGAATAATTTTTTAAAAATTACACTTTTAAGTGTTTTTTAAAGTAATCTCTCCCTACCCACTGCCATTTAAATTTGTGCACCTTAAAGTTGTTGCAAACATCCTGGCTTTCTAATCTTCTCTACAATATTTGTTACCCATTGACCTTATTCATAAAATACAGTGAAAGGGCCATGCTAGGAATTATGCTAGATTTCTAGAAAAATAAGAACAGTATTATTGGAACTATCAAGGTTTTTCATTAACAAAAACTGTCTTGTTCCTCATTTTTGAAGTTTCTTGATGATTATAATAAAATTTTGGAATCCATTTTATAAAACTTCATAACACTTAAGATCAGTTTAGTTCTTACAGGTTTAGCTTTGTTTTCATGCAGTGGGCATGTGGCTCAGGTATAGAACATGTATTTAGCATGAGCAAAGCCCTGGGTTCAGTCCTCAGTGCCAGAGGGGTGTGCACATGTGCACACACAGCACAAACACAACACACACAGAGCTGTGGAAAGCAACCCTGTCTTTGGTAGTTAAACCTTATTTTCCAGGACAACTTCTGATCTCAAATTTGGGCAACTACTTTGAAAGATGACTCTTCCTACTTCTTGGTTTTAGAACATGACCAGCGTGTAGCAATCAGGGTCCTTTTAAACAGGAGTCAGTTTTGATGAAAGACCTTTCTCCTTTCTCTTCTGCTATTTCCCCAGGCTGGAGCCATTCAGTCCAGAAAAGCTCTGTGTGGACCACAACACCCCCGAATTGTTTTGGGGGCCAAAACATTAGTGAGAAACCTTTAAATCAGTTGGTGAAGATTTAAAATTTGAAGGTTTTACATGAGAAGGAAGAATCTTGGCTTCTTTTAATTAATTGAAGTTTAGAAGCCCGGGCTTCCTACTCCTGGCACGTGGAAAAGATGTGCAGACAGAGGACTGGCCCTCCCCCAGGAGGACTGGCCCTCCCCCAGAGGGAGGCACAGCCCCTCGCTGCACTTACTGCAGCTCCGCCCCCTCTCCCTTTTCTTTCTGCTGTGCTCTGCCTCCTGAAACCTTGGGCTTTTTTTTTCTTTGTTTAGAAATACTCCAGTTGCCATCACCTTGGTAGTCAAGACACCAGCCATCCGCCCAGGAAGGTAGTAGACACTCCCAGACCAGCCCACACTTAACTCTGCCCATCCACCCAGGTCTCAGTTTTGCCTGTTTTCCTTATTCTGAACTGCCATTTCCCAAGTGCCACCAATGGGTGTGCCATCCTGGCTACACTGACATGCCCCTGCTCCACTGGGACACTGCTTCACATAGTGGGATTTACCCCTGGGAAGCAAGGATGGCTCACGGCACAAAGATAAATTATTCTGTTTCAGGACACTAGCAGAGTGAAAGGTTTAAATCACAGGGTGATCTCAGAACACAAACAAATTTAACAAAATCCTTCAGACTTTCAGGAAAAATTCTCTCAATGAACTACACATCAAAAGCAGTTACCTCAACAAAAATTAAGGACAGTGTATAGCTAACAGATTCAAGGGGAAAAAACTATAAGCCTTCTTCCTCATTCATTAACCCTAAATGCTTCCCTCTAAATGAGGCAAGGATGCCCACTTCTGTCACCCTATGGACTGGCCTTGCAGAGTAAGTAGGCAAAGAAGTTGCAGGCATCCAAACTGGAAAGGAAAAAGTAAATTTACCTTTGTTGGCAGATAATGTGATTTCACATGTGGAAACCTCCAAGCAAAAGACAGAATCCAGAACAACAGAAGACTTCTGGAACTAATAAATGAAATCACAGAAATGGCCAGCAGGCATTAATGATGTCCAGCATCATTAATGACCAAGGAAATACAAATCAAAATCACCACGATGAGTTATTATCCCACACCTGGGAGAATCATTTTATAGTAATAGTAACAATAATTTAAAACATGATAAATTTTAGCAAAGGAGGAAAAACAGAACTTTTGGGGAGAGTTGGTGAAAATGTAAAATTTTACAACTGTTACACAAAACAGTGGGAGTGGTTGTCAAAAATTTAAAAATAGAATTATTGTGTGATTCAGTGATCCCATTCTGGGTATTTCTCCAAAAGTGAAATTCAAATTCCAAGTGAAATTAAAATTTCAACATCTTGAAACTTTATGTGCTTGTGTGTTCACTGCAGCATGATTCTCCAGAGTCCAGGTGTAGAAACAACCTATGTATCCACTGATAGAGAAACAACAAAATGAAGTCTCTCTAAACAACAGGATATTCCTCAGCTCTGCACAAGAGAGAGAGAGCCTGCTGCCCGTCACCACGGAATGAGCTTGAAGACAGTGCAAAGCCAAATAAACCAAGCACGGACCAATGTCCTGAGTGATTACACTCACGTGTACTATCCATGAAGTCAAATACATAGACCCAGGGAGAAGAATAATGGTCTCCAGTCAGGAAACAGAGAAGGAAAAGGGAAATTCCAAGTCTGTGGGCAGAGGGTCAGAGGCACGAGGTGAACCGGCTTAGAGCTATGTTGTGCAGTAGGAACCCACGCTAGATGCCGCGCTGCGTGGTTAGAAACCCGCTCTGGGCCTGGAGCTCCTGGTTAATGTTCTCACCGCTGAAAGCCCCTCTCTGCCTGAGCCAGGCAGGACAGGAACGCTTGACCCTAAGGTGAGCGAGCTCCAGGAAGCTTCTCCCAGCGGCCCCGGGGCGTGGGTCCTCTCTGCAGCCCCCTCCCGGTGCTCAGTCAGCAGGATTAGCCTCTTCCCTCCTGCTGTTCCAGGGAGTTCCCGGTGGACCTGCCCGGCTGTGTGAGAAAGCCGCCCAGCACTCAGGCTGCTGCCCTGCCTCTGCCCTGGGAGACCACAGGACTCCCCGGGATGTGGGATCTGTCTTTGTGGAGACTGCGCCGCTGAGCTCACGTGTCCCGCTCTGGCTCTGATTCCCTTCCCTTCCTGACAGTGATGGGGGAGGAAGGTCCTCTCACATTTACATACTTTTTGGCTATATTAGATTTGAGCCATAATTCAAAAATCTGTTACCTAGCTAGACATTTTAAGTGACTGTGTGTGGGATGCCGGATTGTCGGCTTCTGATTTGCACTGATCCACCCTCTGAAAGTCTCTGTCTGCTGCACACAGCGACCCGTCTATTTTCCAGTAGGCACTGGCCCCAGGCATGGTGTTTCAGGAGCGTGCCAGCATCTGAGGTTATATCGAGGGACGTGGAGGGCACTGGCGAGGGGCGCGGGCAGCGGATTAATCATGAATCGCTGGTGTCCTCCTGCTGTCAGGAGCGCCTGGTCTGGCAAATTCTGCACTACAGGGAGGGTGTCCAGTTAAAAGGGAGGGTGTCAGGGACATTCTCCTAAGAAACGAAGTGTTTGGATTGTGAGTAATGAATGAAGGGAATGATGGGGAGATGTCAAAGCCCACGCAGTTATTAGGAGATCACGGGGACGAATGGCCACGGTGGGGAAAGGGACCTTTCACATCACTGGGTCATGACCAGATTGTATTTTATTTTGCATGGACTCTGTTTATCTTGATCATTAAAAGTGATCCATCCAGTCTTTGAAGGCACTGCTCCTTGACCCTAAATATGTACCTTCCTTACAAGGAACCCTGATCTTTACTCAGGCAAAAGGCCTGGCTGGAGCGTCGAAGCTCAGCCTGGCCAGGGGCTGAGTCTGGAGCCCGGGCTGTAAGTAGAAATAAAACCTTGAATGGGGGCTGCAGCCTGCACTTGGCCAGAGCGAGACGCATGCGACTGCTTGGCTGGACAGCTGCAGGCACAGCGCGGGAACAGCACAGGGACACAGCAGCCTGAGGCCGCAGAGAGGACGTCCCCAAACCCCGAGGTCTGTGCATCAGGACCCCAGGGATTGAGGCCACCTAGCCAGAGCCTTTGCTACCTCTTCTGTGGGTGAAAACCTCAGTGCTTTCCATTCCTTGGAGTCGAAAAACTACAATGGTGCAATTCTTTGTTCAACTCCCTTTAAAAAGACTTTTGTAAAAAAATGTAAGAGAAGCTTACTAAATTGAGCTTTCCAGCCGCCCCTGATGACATCACACTTTCCCAGAACTCGGTTCCCTGGGAGTGGGCGCTGGGTCCACCCCAAGGTCCACAGGAGGAACCAGGGCCCAGCGGTCCTGGCTGACTTTCCCTGACCATGCACACTGCAAAAGCCAACGGAAAAATAGACTCTGAATTTCCAAGATATGTTTTCTGTATTTGCCATGAAGCATGCCAAAGGTCATATATTTTTAAAACTAAGCTACATAAAAACAAAATAAATTTATGATGTATATTTTATATGCAACTATGTTCATGAAGTAAATAAAAAAATGTATAAAGGCAGAAATCTAACAGACTGTTGAAAGTGAGACATAAAACTGATGAAAATAAAAATCACATAATGATTTTAAAAATTGCTTTTTAGATCATCAGAGCCTGATTTCACATAGTCCCACTACTTTGGTAGTTTTTCAGCTAGTACAGAACTGCACATGTGAATCAATGTCAGCCTCCAGTGAGAACTGGAATTTTTATTCTGCAACATATAGGCAGCCATAATTTTGAAACTGTACTAGGCTTTGAAGAAAAATAATCCGATTTATTAATTTGTTGATAGATAAACTACTGCAAGGTAAATTAAGAAAACTATATGTGTGGCCAGTTAGAATTGACTTACACTTAGCTGGCCTAATTACCAAGCCAGTGGTCACTGGATCACACACATGAAGAGAATTTTTACTTCCATTTGATGGAAAAGGCGGCAGCACATTTAATCGGGAATAAATATCACTCTACAGCCAGGAGTTGTAAAATGCTTGTTACTGGGTGCATTTTAAATGCGATCATGATTTCCTATACTCGCCAACCAGCTGGTCAGGGCTCTCTCCATGTGGAGGTGGCTGCTGTCAGTTCTCTGAGTAACTGAACTTGCACAGGGACACACTGCAGGGATATTTTTTTGAGTCCACAGCCGAAGAAAGTTGTCTTCTCAACATCTCATGCATAGTTTTGCTCATATTAATTTTTTGCGTCTTTTATAATATGCCATTACTTCAGGTGCCAAAAAAACAAAACAAAAAAAAAGTGATGCAGTTGAAGGGAATAAGAAAGCCAGCATTGCCCGGAATGATGTCTTCTTTTCTGTACTGACCTTAAAGCACTGCTTTCAGGGTGCGGGGTGCAGAGTGGGGAGGTGCCAAGGTTCCTACAGCCCTGGTTCATCCCAGAGCTCCGGAATGGGCGGTGGGAGGGGTGATGTGCATCCTGAGTGCTCGCTGGTCTCATCTCATGGCTTGAAAATGTCACAGCTTTCATGCAAACCCACTAAGAGACACGTGTGACTTTATAGGTGTTTCACAAGAACCTCTTCACTAGTGGTGGTGGCCTTAAAGTTGCTGAAAATTACAAGTGAAACAATTGATAATGTTTTCATTAAAAAAAGCCAGCCACCCCACTGTTCTCCCACTCTTAGCTAAGAACAACTCAGCACCCTGGGGTCTTCTTCCAGGAAGCATCTCAGCATGAAACAAACACTGTGTGTGAGTCTCCCTCCTTCCCTGACCAGGGTCACCTTTGAGGCCCCTGGCAATGCCCAAGGGGAGGCCTGACCTGAGGCCACCACTAGGAACCCAGTGGAGCCATGGCGGGTCTGCAGCAAGCAGTCCTGAGCTCCTCCTCCCCAGGGGCTCTGCAGGCTCCGAAGCTGTATCAATTTGTATTAGTTTGGGAATCATGAAAGCACCCTCATTTACAAACAAAACTCACCTGAAGTATGAGAAAATTCTCCAGGGAAGTGGATGTACACATCCTGGAGAAATTAGACCTGCCATGCAGGTGGTTTTTGCGCTTTTCAAAAGCCCCACCACACGTTGTAACAACGAAGGTCTTGCTTATCTACCAGACCAAGTTGACAATCAACAAAAGCTGCCGTATTTCATTTCAGGCTGGGTGACAACCATCTCCTTGGTCACTCAGCAGTGTGTGTCTGACACACAGAAATCAGTAATGCTCAGGCCAGTAAACTCCTGGAGAACTGCATTCAGAATACAACACAAAACAACACAGGCAAACTGTCCTCCAGAAGCTGTGTACTAAACGTGAAAGCCCGCACTTTCCACAGGGGGAGAATAAACTCTCCTGTAATGGCATGAATAATTCTAGACAAGGCCATGTGTTTTGTTACAAGCAACTTACAAGTAACATGGAGCGATTTCTTCAAGATGGATGTGCGCTCAGCACTCTGCCTTTGATGGAAGGTGCTGATACATTTTTGATGGTAGCTTAGCTACATTGTTCTTTAACTCCTTCAGAAGTTTTAGACGAAGCCCATTTGAACTCAATGATTTATGGCCACTTAATTTCTCATATTTTTTCAATCAGGTCTTTGTTTTGATTCTTCTGACAGGTCTTCACCTTCCTTCTCTGCACAAAATAACTCCAGGGTAGATGATTCTTTATCGTCCCATGGAGAGATCAGACACAAAGTGCCCATTTAGCCCCTCTGCGTCCCCTCTGCGTCTTAGGGTTACTTTATTCCTGACACAGTCTGATAGCTCATGTCACTCCCCAGTGCACTGTGATACGCTTACCTCACGGGATGCTTTTATTCTGCGGGGGGACGTTCTTTAGAAGAGTCGCTGGGCATCAGTCTGATCGCTTCCCCTTTGCTCCTCCCAGCCGATCACCTCACCCCCATCTCACAGGCCCTGCCTGCCTCTGTGCTCACAGTCTGTTCTGTGCTATTTCTGTGGGTTTTAATTCCCTACCTTTTCCCTTTGGGATCTTTCTCACTAATCTTGCTATTGTTGTTTTTCATAAACTGTCTTGTTGAAAATTTGGGCATCCCATTTGTTTTCCTGATACATGCTGTCTTTGAAAAGGTCACACTGATGTTGTCCTTGCTACAGCTGATTTCTAACCTCCCTGCTTTGCTCTGAGCCCCTCCAGTGCCCACACTCTCTGAGTGCCTAAAATTGGTGCTTTGAGAAAAGAAATTTACTTACCCAACTTTTGGACAAAATTCTTGAAAAATTTTGACAATGCACAGTCTCATTAATGTTCACATTATCTCTTAAATGTGGTGTTGGTATCAAAATAGCAGAATAACAGAATTCCGCACCAACCAGACCTGCCTTCTCCGGCTCCCACGATGGCCCGTCTTTCATAACATGCCTTGCCCGTAATGCAAAGCGTATGCTGGCACTCCAGTATGATAAATCAATCACGATGAAACATAGGTTTCCCATTAGCATGTGCCAATCACTCCCTGGTCATCTACCAACACTTGCGTGCAGTAACCTAGTTTATCCCTCTTTATATAAATAAAACAATGTGTCGCCCTCACTTTCCAAACCATTTCAATGTAACACCTAGTGTCACAAAACCAAACTAAGCGGCGGTGAACTTATTCTTACTCGTTCCAGACCGAATAAATATCACTGAATCGTTTTGTTTTACCACCGATTCTCTTTTGCAAGAAACCATGGAAGAACCACCACATTCCTGGTATAACTGAAAAAGTGCAAATCTTTCAGTGAAATCTTAAAGTAACTTAGTAGAAAGAAATCATAGCTCCAGCACATGATTTGCTGTTACCAGGGAAATTTTCTCAGAAATTAATCTCAGAACACCTTATAATCATCCATTTCTCTTTCATAAATCATAGATTGGTGCTCACTTGCAGATTCATTATTAGTCTTTCACAAGAGCCCACAGCCAAACACCCCGGCTGTTTCCGTCTGATAAATTTATGCCCAAATTCACTTTCAGGGTGCATGAACCTCTGAGGGACCTCAGGCCTTTACAAAATAAACAGGATTTGGCACAGGTTGTGGTGCACTGTATCTCCTCCAATTCATACGCTGAAATCTTACTTTCACAACGGCCAGACATGACTCTTTGGAAATACTGTAGCTGTAAATAGTTGAGGTCCCACTGAAATGGAGGGCTCACAATCTGACATGATTAGTGTCATCAGAATGGGATTTTGGGACAGAGACACACACACAGGGAGAAGTCACTATGAAGAGTGGAGCTCTGCTCTACAGGCCAAGGATTGACCAGCAATCAGGAGAGAGGCTTGGAGCAGATCTTTGCTCATGCCTTCACAGGGGACACAGGCCTGTGAACTCCTGAACCTCAGACTGCTGGTCTTCAGAGGTGTGAGACAATATTTCTGCTGTTCAGTTTGTGATATTTTGTTATAGTCTCCTGGTAATTAATGAAACAAGATCCAGTACAGTGAAACAAGATCAAACACTGAATCATACAGATATGATTAGTAGCAAGAGAAAATAGAGACTAACAATGTTATTTGAAGAGTCATTGGTTTTAAATTGAGATGTGCCGTTTCCCATAACCGTGAGATAGCTGCTCACAGGCTCCCTGGGAGCTTCCTCACACTTGGTTCAGAGCTAGGTTTATAATCTTGGCCGCAGGATTCTGCTCAAGGGCATTTGGACCTGTCTCTCCTGTGAATCTGAGACATGCAAAGGCTGGGACCGTGTCCTCCCTTTAGATCTTCCTGTGCTACATGACACACAGTCCAAGTTCATAAGATGTCTCAAACCGTAAGAGCAGACTCGCCACAATGTTAGTTTCAACAGCAGGGAACTCATCAAGTAAGGTTCTCATCCAGAATAGTACCTGGCTCCCAACTGTTATGCAGGCTGACCATCTCTTTTCTCTACATAATAACTTTAAAGGAAGTATGTTGTCTTTTTAAGAGATCTTTAGAGAACCAAATACGATAAAGGGCTGGAAAGTAAGAGAGAGCAGACAGAAAACAGTCCCTGGCCTATGCACTAGGTTTCCATTTGTAGATTTTTACTTGTTGTGTGTTTCTCAGAATCTGGTCTTAAGAGAAAGTATGAAAATATTGCCATGTGTTAACCTCTGCTCTGGATACAGATCGTGCTGGCTGGCCAGGGTGGAAACGCGAGAGCTGGAGCGCTCATCTTAATGTGAACCAGACTCAGTGGGACTCAGCTCTGCAGCCTGCCAGGTACCCCAGCCTTCCAGATTGTCTGCTGTCTTTTGATGATCTACCTACAAATTCCTTCAGATCTGAGCCAGAGCCTGAGTTTCTTCTTTACCTCCACCCCCCCCCCAGCCTTTGACCCTCACCGAGTCTCCTCTGTGTGATACAGGCTGAAAAAAGCTCCAGGGCATAATCTCACCTTCTTCCCCTGCATCTGATTCAGCCTGTGACCCAGATCTTGGAGTTTCCCAGCACAGACTGGAAATTTAACCTCTGTGTGTAATAAAAATTCAGTTTTATTTTCTGACTTAACCCCACAACAAATACCTGACCCAGTGTTTCCTCAGCAGCAAGGAGGCAAAAAGTCCTGATCTCTGTCCCCAGATGCTCGCAGCAAGGCCCTGCTTCTGGGCTGGGCAGCTGAGTTCCCTGGATACCTGTGCTCTGAAGGTCACCCACCATCAGCAGGTCCCTGCATCCGACTTGGGGAAGAAAGAAAACACAGAGTCCTCAGCCTCATCGGGTTGTAGCACACTGGCTGCATTCTCACGGTTTCTGCAGTTCCTACAGAAATAGCGTTTTATAGATTGTTGGTGATTGTCAGAATTTGCTGTAAGAATTGTTTTTTAAGAAGCAAATGTTGGATGTGAGGGCGATCTGGCTGCGACATCTGTCACCCCATTGAGAGCCAGGGTTGATTCAGCTGATCTGGCTGGCTAGGCAGGTGTCCCCTTCCTCCCTCAACAATCCATGTGCCTCCCTCCCGAAGGTGCATGCTCGGTCGAAGAGGACGACCACCCCTGATAGAGGAGGACTGTTCTTCCGTCGAGGGTATACGAGTAGCTGAGCTCCCCTGCTAGATCCTCCAAACAAGCTCTCAAGAAGTAAATGTTTTCTTTGTCAGTTTCTATCACACCAAAGATGTGGTGTAAATATAATGGAGATTGATAAATATTTGATATCCCTACTTGGGAACTGAAAATTGAAGAGCCGCAGGTTAAATGCGCTTTTTGTTTCGCTGGGCTAGTAAACTGTTTTGCAATTGTACTGGTCATCAAGATACAAAGGCAGTGTATTTTCTACGGTACCTCCCTCCCTGCACCTAAAACAAAAAGAGCAATCTTGAGTTTATGGCTGACCCACATGGCCAGCAGGGCTGAGTCTGTGGCCTCTCTACCGTGTGGACTCGCTTTCCGCCTCCACGGTGGAGTTCCAGTCTGCGGACAAAGCTGGTCTCTGTGGCCCTCACTTAAGTTACTCTGAAGTTCCACTGAGTTCCTTTGAAGTCTCCGGTAAGACTTCACAGTCTCAGAAATTCTCATTCTAATTAGCACATTAAAAATATACGGCCCCAACTCAAATGTTTGCTGCAGAGCCATTTTATGAAAGAATCTAAGGTCGCTCGCCGGATCACTTGCTTTACAGGTGAAGCGTTGCTCCTTTGTAACAGTAGCTCCTCGTGCTTGTCAGCATGTGTTGCCTCACTTGCGACTTCACCTCGGACTCTTCCAAAGCCTGGGGCTCTGCGTGTACTAGACTGCGCGCTCTGCCGACACCTCCCACCTCCTGTGCTATCTCACACGCAGGGCAAGGGAAGTCTGTCGCAAATCCCCGTCCTGACCAGGGTGGCAATCTGCCCCTCTCCTGCGGCTGACCGCGTCCTGCTGGGCGCCGTGACAGACCAGGGCTCCGGGCTCCTCTGGGATTCCTCTCCCTGTGCCGCCTGCAGTGCCCAGCCCTCAGGAGCTGGGAGCACCAGCCTGGCCCTTTCTGCCCCACCTCAGAGGCTGCCGTCCTGTCCTGGGGCTGGCACTGTCTGTCCTCTTCCCCTTGGCCATGAGAGATACCGTCCTTGGGTTGGAAGAGCGAAGCCAGGGTTTACTCTGCTGCTCTGCGACTGTGACCTCAGTTGTGGGCAGCAGCTAAGCCTCACTGAATGGCAGCTGCTTAAGAGCTTAACTAGGGGACACGTCACATCCTTTAGGATTTACCACGGAAGGCGACACTACAGCCTAGAGATGGGGTGGTAGGGACATGTGTTTGTGAAGAAATGTCCCGAAATATCCTCACTGAATGAGCCTCAAAGCAGAATTTAATGTCCTATGAAAAGCAACTTCTCCATACCGCCTAACTGTATTAAAACAGAGACCATAAGATAGCGTAGGAAAGAGGAAACTGAGCCCCTAGGAGCGGAGTGACACGAGGGGCAGCAGGGTTCTCAGAGTGAGCGTCCGGGGTCTCTGGTTTGATTTAATTGAATTGGCCTAAATTAAATTATCATTCAAATACTTTTGTCCTTGAATTCCAAGGATTTTATTTATAGATAAAAAGTTCAGTTAAACTTCTTTATTGAATTAGCATTACTATCACATGGATCTTTTGAACTTAATTTGTATTGAACCACAATTCTGGTTGAGGTGAACAAGCTGATGTTACTTTGACTCCTTTGTTAGATTCCCCATATATAGCTGTGGTTCTTTCTCCCCATTGTTCCCTGACAAATACCAAGGCTCATATTCTTTCAAGGAAATAGATTGGCAAAGGACACGACTATTCCTAGAATTTTTAAATGATTCAGATGTCATTTGAAAAGGAGATTTATTTTGAAGTAGAATTTCTCTTGGAATCCACGTCGTTTTTGTTCTTGAGTTGTTGTTGTTGTTATTGTTTTTTTTTAGTTCCTCTGTGGTGTTTATCCTGAACACAAAGAGATAAACCTCTGCAAACCCCCATGGCCTTTCCAACGTCAGGAATACCTGTCCCTGGGGTTACGCTGAGACCACCAACCCACTTCCTGCCGGCCATCAAGCTACATCATGTGTTAACAATTTTCAGTCACTTTTAATCAGGTTTGGATTCCAAATGGTAAAACAGAGGTGAAAGGTCTGATTAATAAAAAAATTCCCCTGAGCCAAACAAGCTTTTGAATTTTCTGAATGTAAGTTAATTAGATCATTGAATTTAATGGAATTATCAACATGTTCACCTTTGTTGCAAAATAACACTTCTTCTGTTCAGGCTGGCATCAGTCTTTCCGTGTTTACCTAAGGCTTTAAAAGAAGGGCCAAGAAGAACCAACCGTTGTGTCCAGAGGACCTTCTCATTCAATTTAGGAGTAAAGCTACATTTTAAGATTTAACAAAAGCAAAACTTCTTTCATAGCAAATAAAGGTTTAGTTGCATTTTCTTAAAGTTTATGGATAGTAGTGGATCATCAAATCAATGTTTATCTCAACATGGCAGCATTAATTTCTGGTTGAAATTTTTATTTTGGGAAATAATTAGTATTAAATAGTTGAATACATTGACTGTTGTGTTTTAAATCCATATAAATATAAATACAAAAGTTAGTTCAGACTAAATAGTTCTTTATTCTAAACTTTCTGACATGGATACATTTTAAACATAGATTTTTTTTGAAAGTGAAGATCAGTTTATGACCATCTTACAAATTTTATGTCACTTTTTTTTAATGAGACAACCAATTTTATGAAGGTTTGTTTGATAGCTCCATGTAACTTTACGACCTGAGGCATTTTTGTCACATTTTCATTTTCATGCATTGTTTTCTTTTGGCAGTTCACAATTTGTTAACTGAAGAGTTGTGAAAAATTTAGATAAATATTAATGGAGTATGATAGAAAAGTGATAAAGATACATGATAAAATAGATAATTTGTAACATTTCTTTTTTATAGTAATGTTAAATGTGGCAATTCATTAAAGAGATATACATTTCAAAAAAGTAGTAAAAGATGCTCTTGGATTTTTAACAGTTCCATTAACAAGGAGGAGTATAATTTGAACATGTTTTCAAGATACTTGTGTTGGCCAGTAAACTCAGGGTTCACTGGTGGAGACGCTTCCATGCTCTTGGTTACTCCTGCACCAGGTGTGAATGGGCCAGACTGCTGTGTAGCTCAGTGGCAGCACATGCCCAGAACCTCGAGGCCTTGGGTTTAACAAAATCATGATTATTCCATCACTCATTGTTACGGTTTGAGTCTGGATGTCCCCCCAAAGCCTCATGCAGTCATGGTGGTGGGCTTCAGAGCTTGTGACTAATCATGGTCCAGTGCTGGGATTATGGGAGTGAGTGCTACATCCACCCTGGATGGTAGCCTGTGTATAGTACAAGGGAAGGAAAGAGGTTTGCTCGCTAGCTCCTTCCTCTTTGCTGTCTTCCACCATCATGAACTGTTCATCCTCTGCCAGGTGCCACTCTGCCTTGGAGCCAGTTGAGTATGAAATGAAACCTCCACAAATTGTGAACTAAATAAACCTTTCCTCCTTTAACCTTGAGTATTGGGTATTTTGTCTCAGCAATGAGAAAAAAGTAACTGATGCACTCAATAATAAAATATTATGCACTGAAATAAATTTTCTATCAATAGCAGGAGTATTATAATATAAAGTAATCAATTCCAATCATTCTCTTCTCCCATCAAGGTGAGATAGGTAGGTGATACTCCTAGACATTATAGCTTTTAAGTCGTCATATTTTTATTGGTTCTTCTCTTCAGAATATCCTTTAATACCCAATGTCATATGTATGATTTTTTCCCTTTTTTTCCTTAAAGAAACTAAAAGATTCTTTAGGCTTGAGGCTTCACAAAGCTCAGACCACCTCATTTTTCCAAAGTAGGTCAACTGAGGCAGTAATTAAAACTCACTCAGTTGGAAAATGGTTTTTAGTATCTGAACTTGAACAGAAATTAAGATCCTTCTGAGTTCTTCTTTCTGCTTCCCTTTTCCAGTTAGTCTCCAATGTAAAGCAATTCCTAAACCAGCAAAGGCAGGCAGGGACCGTGCATGCAGGGGGAGGCAGCTCTGTATGAGCCTGGCCGGACTGCGGACCGGAGACTCAGTCGCTGTGAGGGTGGGCCCGAGTGTCTCTGCCCCTTCCTTGTTCTCTCAGCCCCGCTGTGGTTTGCGGGTACAGCTGATGGGGCCACAGTTTCAGCTCTGGCAACTGACTTTTACTTTTGAAGAACAATTAAGCTGCGAGTAAAAGAAAATCTCAAACAACCATTGCTTAATCAATGTAGGAAATGCAGTCTTTCTCATTCCTGGAATTGATCTCAGGCTCCTGATTAGCAGGGATACCCTCTCGCTGCCTTGCTGGTTAGTCTATAAATGATTTCTAGATTATTTTCCAAATTTAACGAAGCCATTTCCTGAATATTCTGTCAGCACTTCTTTTTTCTATCCCACAGGTCAGCACCTTGCGACCTGGCAGAGAAAAACTTCTGAGTTTCCTTCCCCATAGCAGGCCTCCAGGGGTGAATCAAGACAGGAGAACCAGTTCCTCACCCAAGGGTGAAAATGTGAGCCAAAGAGAAGGATGTGAAAGTCAGGGCAGAGCAAGAAATTAATTAATTACACACACACACACACACACGCACACGCAGAGGAAACTGGAAGATAACTCTTCTAAAACACTATTCGATAACTCCAGATAAGTAAAGGAGTAAGTAACTAAAGCCCACTTGGCGTGGCCTTGCTGGGCATTTCTAGTGAGGGCTGACTTCCTTTTTTGCTCTAGGTCATGCTGTCTCCTGAGACGCAGGTCTCTAAACAACAATGTACTGTAAATTTTTTACTTTTATCAAATTGAATCTTCCAGTCTCCAGTGAAAGATGAGTATTTGCAATAGTTTGTATTATCCCATGAATCTTTCTAAACTGTGGCTTTAGTGTTTTAAATGAAAATATATTTTAAACTTTTTATTGGTGTTATCAATATTTGATTGAGTGCAATTATATGAAATTTTTTCTCCATCAAAGACAAATTTTACTTTTAAATTTATTTACAACAAGCCACTAGTGTGGCTTTAAAGAATTTAAGTCACTTGGTATCCTTTGCCCTGTTTGATCTAACACTTTAAGAAATCACTATTACTTCAGTTAAACTTTCAAATCAACAAACAAGAATATGGGAGTTTATATAAATTAATTAAATCGTTCTTTTAGTAATAACTAAACTATATGGTATATTTTTAATTCCATAAATTTCATAAAAGATTCATATTATGTAAGTAGTTTTAGCAGCCTAATTATGCTTTCAACAGCTGAAATAAATTTTAACACTGAGCCATCTATCCATCCACAACATCTTTTTAAAGATGGGGCCTCATTAAGTAGTTCAGGCTGGCCTTGAACTCATTCTGTAGCCTAGACGGGCCTCAAAAACCCCAGTGACCCCCTTGCTTTAGCCTCCCAAGTACTAGGATTATAGGGGTGCGTCACCACACCCAGCTTCCATTCATAATATTAATTTGGTGGTTTATATAAACTTTGTATGACTTTCAGTTTTTCTAGTTCTGATGCTCTACGGCTCCTATTCAAATATTTGTATTATACCTGATACGTCATTTCTTAGTCTTAGCTCCCAACACGTTCAATCCATCCACAGTGTGACTGAAGTACCAATATGATTATGGTCTTTATTATTATCTAACCAGCGAGGACAGCGAGGCGCAGGCGCCAGCGCCGCTGGGCTCCGCCGCTAACGCAGGGTTTCTGAGGGAGGGGTGCTGAGGCCTGCCCTGTGTCAGCTAAGAGGGTCATGTGGTTTTTACCCTGCATTCTGTTTATGTGCTGCATTGTGGGAAACTGGAAACTTAACAAGGAAAGATCAGAATTATAAGCATCAAAAATAAGACAGCGAGCGGCGCGGAGGGAGAACACTTGGTTAATGAACCGGAGACGAAGGAAACTATCAAACACGCTCCGTGTCCGGTGCTGTCACAAGACAGTGAAGCGGAGAGGAGCCAGCTGCAGGGTGGTCAGTGTTTGCAGAGCTGAGCTTTGGCACCACGGAGAAGGGCCGCGAGGCCCCGGACGCCGACCCCCGCCCCGCTGCTGGAGCGCTGGGCAAAGCGGTGCCGCACCCACGTGGACCCGCCCGCACTCCTGTGCGCTTTATCCCGGGGACTTGTAACAGCCCTGGTGACGTGTGCACCGCACAAATGACGGGGGATGTGTTGTCTGGGGGATAAAGGAACAACGTTTTTCTAATATGTTTGATGTAGACATAATTGACTTCTCAGGTGCTAAATTCAAAGAGAAGGAAGGCCAACCGCATTGCACACGCGCTAAATGGGAACAGACGTCCCGGGAATGTCTGAAACCGGGAGGACGCGGAGCTCTAAGGACTGACCGCACACGCAGCGAAGCCGTGGCTGCTGTGTGCGGAACGGTGCAGCGGGGGCCTGGAGTGGCGGGGCAGGCACCCTCCCCTTGGCCGTAGGACTGGCCATCTAGTGCACCGTATCCCGCCTTGTGTCCCACACCTTGGGAACAGAACGCCAAATAAACCCAGATCTGCGACTGCAAGGCTTTGTGCTTTGGTGGTGAAACAGATAATATACACATTGGCCGGAGTGAAATGCCAGGTAACTGTTAATTTCCATGGAAACGGCGCAGAGGAAGGGGCGCCGTGGCCCGGAGAAGGTGAGGACGGGTGGGCCTGTGCAGGGGTCCTGCGGCCGTGCTGCAGGGGGCTGGGAAGGGCAGACGGGGAGAGCGCGCAGGGAGGGTCCCTCCCCAGGCACTGCTTCTGAACGAGAAAGCAGAAAAGACGCAGCCCAGACGCGCTGGCTGCAGGGAGCTCCCGGGACCCAGGGGACGGGACCCCGGAGCAGAGTGTGGGCTCCGCGCGGCCGCGGGCGGAGCGGCAGGGCCCCGGCGCACGGCTCCAGGGGGCGCCACGGCGCGTTCCCCGTCCTGAGCCAAACTCCTCCTTTTGAGGTGGGGCACTGTGCGTTGCACCCAGGGGTGCTCCACCGCCGGGCTGCGTTTTGTTTTGTGGTTTGAGAAAGGCTCTCCCTCAGTCGTCAAGGTTGTCTTCAAAAGTGACCCTCTTGCCTCAGCCCCGGGGAAAGCTGGAGCGTTTCTCAGCAGCCCTGGTCTAGAGGCACATTGCTGGCTGCACCCTCGGAACTGACGTGAGGGAAAAGCGGTGCGGACCTGCACGGTTTGCGCAGGGTTTCTTTGGTCACGTGATAGGAAATGTGCTTCTGGGTGAAAACGGAAGTGGAATTCGGTCAGCATTGCTTGTTACGTTTCAGGGGGAGCCAAGACCCCAACTTCTTCAATGTCCAGGGAAATTACTCTCAACCTAAGCTAACAGACTCACACACACACGCACAAAATAATCTTTCAGTGCGTGTGAGGGTGACGATGGCAGCAAAGCCAGCAGGGCAGCGGGCCGGGCGGCCCCCCATCGCGCCCACTCGGGAGCCGCGGTGTGGAGCAGACCCGATCAGCAGACCGCGCGAGCCCTAGGGCTGGGGACGGACGCGGAGAAGTGTCCGGGGAAAGTGGGAACTGCTTAGCTGCCAGCACCGGGGACAGGAGCAGGCCTCTGCCTCCCGGGCCTCAGCACGGCGCAGCGCGTTGAGGAGGTGACGCCCGCACCGTGAGGGGGACCCTGAGTCCACCACAGCGCCCGCTCCGCCCGCGCCAGAGGCCGCCCTCGGTGTGGGCCGGCCCATCGGGCCGTGGGGTGAGGGGACCCAGCTCCCCGCATTGCTGCTGGGTTATTAGGGAGGCGCGCAGTGGGAGCCCCTAACCCCGGGGAATGTCATTCTGTACCAACACTAACAGGCTGCAAAGCTGCCACTCCCTCAGATGGCCTCTCTTGATATCAGTCAGCGACGTCATTTATGATTTCACCTGAGAACAGGAGCCAGCAGGCCCAAAGTGCACTTTCCTGAACAGAAGGGCACAGCAGCAGGCACATACAGAAATCTGAAAATCGGGGAGGACGACACACCTTTGGGAATCGTGGGCACGTGGGTGAGGAGAGATGACACATGTGGATGAAATCATGCTGAGTATGAAGAATAACACAACAGAAAACGCCCAGAGGGATCGGTCCACAAACACAACTACAAAAGCTGAGAGACCAAAGGGTACTGAAGAGCACATAATTAAATAAAGCAATCAATCACATGATTATGCAGTTCCTGGAGAGTAAGTTAGCAATGTCAGAGTGACAGTTGTTAGGTCATGCACCTTTAGTTATTATTTTGAGGCACATGGGAGTTAGTTGTCCCAAGGAAAATCCAGAGTCTCAGTAGCATTGTTTTCTGTTTTTAGTGGTATCTAAAAGCCTGTTACCATATTTTAATACATTATTAAACATCAGTATCCATATTTTTACCTAAAATGTTAGTCTTAGTTGTATTTGTAAGGGGGCTTTTGGTAAGGAGTGACAAGTCAGCGATTACTCGATGCTTTGGCTGTGAAATGTGAAAGCCCGGAGCCGTCAGCAGAGCTGGGCTCAGGAAGCCAAGCAGTGTGATAGCGCACGACGCGCTCCATCTCCTTCACGGGCATGTCTGCTAGGTCTTAGTTTCGGAGGAGGTTTCCTGCTCCCGAAGTCTGTTTCCTGGGCGTCATCAGATACAGGCGGCTCATGCGTCTGCCAAGGTCCCGGCAAAGAGCAAAACGTCCCTTTCCAAGATGGCTATCAGGCTCTGAAAAGTCCATCGGGAAGGGCTTTCCTTCACACGCATCCAAGTGAACAGAAAGTGAAGCCAGGCGAAGATAAACTCGTCCGGGCGGGAGAAGCGGCTGCTTTGCTCAGGAGGGAAAGACGCCAAGCGACAAAAACATCAGACACCTGCTGCGCTGCCAGAGCAAGAGCTGATATTCCAGAGGCCTTCGAGCTGATCGGGCCGCTGGAACCTCAGGAAGTAAGATACCGCGGCGCTCTTACGGCTGTCTAGGACAGTTTGCAGCACAGATAAATTTGAGTACTTACTAATACAGTACTTCTTCACCACCAGACATGCGTAGAGTTGGAGATTCCTAATGAAGCACTTCAGTGCTCTGTTTGGGATTTGCTAACGTACTTGTTTAACCTGTGCTGTCAGAAGTACTCTAAATCCATCTTGAATAATTGTATATGCTTTTTTTCTTTTTCTGGATACCCTTGAATGCCACTGGGGATTATCTGTTCTCCACAATTGGCTAATTTTTTCTTAAATTATACATTTAGATTGAAAGACATAGGAAAAGCATAAAATATCAGGAAATCCACCCAGGAAGGAAAGCCAAAAATAACGCATCTGGAAAAGCAAAAAGTGGAAGCGTTATGCCAATGGTGTATCAGTTTAAAGCACAAATAATTATAATCCTCACTGTTTCTAGAACATTTTTCCATAAGCGTAAGAGAACAATGCTAAATCTTCTTTAAAAGTCTCTCACTTTATGATTTAAGAAAATATTCATGTTTCATATAAAAATTTGTTGTTGCTCTCATTAATCATCATTTGATATCTGTCAAGCACCTTTATTATGTCACCCACTGCTCCTAAGTTGGAAACCAGAGGGCAGTCCCAACACAAGGGCTTTAGGTAATAAAGAGTGGAGAGTTACATAGAAGAAAAGGACTGAGGAGGACTTCTAAGTCTTTTGCTGACGTACCGGGTGCACGCTGATTCCGCTGACTGCTGTAGGGAGGGGATACATAGGGGGACAGTCCCACTTTGGCAGTCCCGGTTTGACAGTGGCGGCATCAAGTAGACCATGAGATACAGATGGCTGGGACTAAGAAAGAGGTTGGGCTGAAGATATGTATCTGTGGTCAAAAATATCCATGAAACATAGCATCCTAGCATCCCACTGCAGGAGGCTGCTGGGGCGGGGCGGGGACAGAGAATAAAGGACAGTGATGCCCTGAAGCTCTTGATAATGCCGACATGTGCAGCACAGAAGGGCTCAGGCGGAGACGAAGAAGGGGTGGGTAATGCGGTAGGACCCGCTGGATAGATGCTGTGCGAAGCTGAGAAGAGATAAGTGCTTAGGACTTGGCAAGACAGTGGTCATTAGGGACTCAGTGACAGAATGAAAATGTAAGTGTCACTGCACAGAGTTTCTATTGAGGGAAACAGTGTGATGGATGCTAACTAGGACATGCAAGCTCCAGGGCAGGCTTCAGAGTGGGACTGGGCGGCGATTGGCCCAATCTAAAGAGTGAAAATCGACGGTGCAGGAGAAACAAGATGAATCTTCCAGGGAGCCAAGGCTGGAGGGTTGGGGGGATGGGACGTGGTGAAGCCGTGGAGCTCCGTCGTCCCCGACAGCTGTGGTATCTCTGTTGTGACAGCTGGAAGGCAGAACTGACACACCAGTACAGGCACAAGTGGTTTTGTACATTTTCTTCCCTCTTATCAGTGATATAATAAGCAGAAGCATTGGTGAGACTGAAGGGTGGAGAAGATCACTGACAATTTGGAGAGAGGGAAAGGTGTGAAGTGGTCCAGGAGACTGAATGGGCAGCGCCAGCGCCCTTGAGGAGCTGCCCTATCCAGACTGTGCGGGGAGATGAGTGTGAAATGTGTGAGGTTTACAGCAACAAATAGGAGGCCTGCGGTTCCGGTCCTGCTCGCAGGCAGGGGAGAGCCCACTGCGGTTCCGGTCCTGCCTGCTGCCAGGTGAGAGCCCACTGTGGTTCCGGTCCTGCCCGCGGCCAAGGGAGAACCCACTGCTGTTCCGGTCCTGCCCGCGGCCGGGGGAGAGCCCACCGCGGTTCCGGTCCTGCCCGCGGCCAGGGGAGAGTCCACTGCTGTTTCAGTCCTGTGAGCTACTTCTGGTGCAAGGTAGTGGGTCTATGCTAGCTTGTGGTAGACGGTTCTAGAAGCTGTTACTGCACACATTGGGTTAAGGAGAGTTTCTAATAAGGCACCCTGTGAGTTCACCATCCCTGTCACCTTCCCTAGATACCCACAGGTGAATGCAAAAATGAAAAAAAAATTAGATGCTTATTTGTAAGAAGTCACAGAGTACTGGTGCATGGCTCAGTAGTGCTCAGTAAAGATCAAAAGCTGGAGGCGAGGACTTTGAATGTTTTCAGCATGAAGAATTGATAAACGTTTAAGGAAATATACTCAGCCAGCTTTAAACTTTACACAATGACTGCACGTACTAAAATATCAAATGGTTCCCCACGTAAATGTGCAACTTTAAATTTTAAAGTGTCAGTTAAATCTGTTAAGTTGGAAGAAACGGGAACAATTAACATGAGGGTGACCCACACGAGTCCGTCTGGAGCTCAGCAAGAGGCCAGATTGGAGTCTGAGTGCAGAGCAGTTGACTGTGTACCTGGTGGTGGATCAGTGACCAAGTTTCCATTGGTTGTCTCTGACTAAAAGATTGGAAGTTAAAAATAAATTGGAGGAAGAGGGATCTGAGATTTGAGAAAGAGGAAAAATGTGACCTTGTCTTCAGAAAAGGAAATAAAGGAATCTTATTTGGGAAACCCAGTATTCCCAAGCCAAATTACATTACTACAACTTCATCAGCTCAGCACCAATTATTATTCCAGTACTATGAGTGAAATTTATTTATAATGAAAAGTCTGTGCTGGTAGACTAGAATGTTTTGAAGTTTCTGGGGTTATTAGCCAGAATAAGATAAAGGCAGGGATTGACAGATGCTGTGGGTTAGATCTACAGTGAACCCCAAAGCCTGTGTCTTCAAGAATTGCGTCAGTGAGTTTGTCCTCATTGGAGGACTCGACCACTGCCCAGGACATTGCTGTTTGCTGCTGGAGGTGAGGTCCGGTGGAAGAGTGCGGTCCCCCGGGGTCGGGCTTGGGAGGGAATGTTCTTGTCCCCAGCTCCTCCCTTCTCTCAGTGTTTCCTGCCCAATTCCCTGCTTCCGGGGTGCCCCTGCCAGCTGACATGGACAGGCTCTGCCTCTCCTCTTCTGAGGTGTGGGCATCAGGAGATCTAAGTCACGGTGCTGGCTATGTGACGGTGATGTCTGTCTCATGACGAGGAAGCTGCCTTCTGCAGGAGACCAAACTTCTGCCAGCCTTAGATATGATCCCAGATACAGATAATCACTGATACAGAACTCAGCCTCATCGCAGCTCCATTTGGAGAAATGTTTCACCAGACCAGACCTAGAGGACCATTTTAGATTTAATAAACTTGGTAAATATGTTTTCATAATCAGCACCCACTTCAAAGGAACTCTTCATTCTGCAAAACTCTCACATACTGGACAATAACCACGATAACCTGGTAAAAGGCTTAACAAGTTACAGCCACTGAGGTCTGGAAATTTGAAATAAGACTGAAGATATTTCTTCAGTACCCAAGTTTTTGCACAGGTCCAGTTATTATGAGAACTTCAATATAAAAATCTCCGGAGCGTCATGTTACAATACTCTTATTTTCAAAAGCAGCTGTAAGTTTCTGAGAGATGTAAATAACATTTCACACAGTGGTTTATTAAAATATATATACTGTATGGTATATTTCCTGAGATAAAAGTTATTTCTTAAAAGTAATTTTTTAGGGTAGCATGAGTTTTTAATTACATAAATGTTGCTGTTTTTGTCTATTATACACCTTCACAGTAAAAATATTTAAGATGGAGTCCCTTGAACTGAAAGGCAGGCCCACACGGTTTCCACTTGTGCTTTAGGAAGATGGTTTATTCTCTTGTATAATCCTCAAAAAATGAACTGAAATGGAAGCTTTCTGTTTCATATTTGACATCAATTTCTTTTATAAACTATTAAGACTGCTTCAAATACTCATCTCTAAATGTCTCGGTTTAATCAATTTAAGTGATGTGGAATAAATGTGGATTCGTTTCCACAGCCTGTTTGGAACGATAGCACTGAGATAAAGATATCAACTGAATGCATTCAACCACAATAATTCTACTTAATAGCATCTTTCAGGCGAGGGAGTATGAATCCGCAGCACAGTTGTTTTTGAGGCTAATTTGATCATTTTCACAAAATTACCTTGTTTTTAAGGGTGACTTACCTTGGAGAAGTTTAGGGCACAGGCTCCTGAGGCTCCCTGCTCTCTGGATGGATTTATCTATAAAGATCATATGTAATTCAGCATGGAGATGTGCCTTCTAGAAAAACATAAAATAATCTTTGCACTTAAAGTTTATTTCTTGAAAACTTACAGACTAAGTGGCACACCAATTAGATGATTATCCAGAGTTTGGATTTTCTGTTGCTGAAACACTAGTTTTCACAGAGAACTGTCAGAGACCCATGCTCTGTGAAAGGCAGCCCTGGAGCAGGCAGGTCACAGGTGAGACGTTCAGATTCCTGGCCTGCCTGGAGGCTGTGCAGACCAGCACTAGCCCTATGTGGACGTTCCAAACCACGAAACCAAACCAGGCTCCCTCATGGTTGTGGTCCCTGGAACCTGGGGCTGCTCTTTGGGATTTATGTCCTCATGGTAGCCTGGATAGAATCAGGAGTGGGAGCACTTCCTGTGAAGGAGCAGAGAGAGCCGGTGCTCCGGGTCTGCAGGGAGACAGTGCTCCGAAGCCGCCACTCACTGGCTCTACTCCCGTGGAGATGTTTCCAGACTGTGACTATGAGAGCGATGCTTTTTTTGTCTCTTCTGTTGAAGTTTTCCTCTGTACTGCCGGTGGTAGCTTCGAGCACTTCGTGTGCTGGACTGACACAACACGTTTCCTAGATTACCGGTAAGGAGGCAGCCTTAGCCCATGCTGACTCTGCTTTGTGTTTTCCTTTGGCCTCACGATTGTCAAACTTAGAGAGGGGCTGGCCTGACTCTGCAGAATGGGAGTCACTAGCCTCTGCAGTGTCAGGACCCGAGAAACTGCCCCATGAGGGGCTTGCTGGGGTCTACTCAGCTCCAGGACCAGGCAGGGTCCGGGCACAGCAGCAGGCACACAAGCGTGGCAAGGGCTTTCCTGAGCCTCAGCTCTACTCTGTCCTCTCTCTCCCTCCAACAACTAGAGGCGAGCCCCATTTTACGTGTGGACAATAATTTACCTGAACTTTTAGGGTGACAAATTGAATGGCTGCATTGCTATATAACTGCACATTTAATTGTATGTATTTTATTAAATAATTAAGAAAACATCATTACCAATGTTTATTTTTCTTTCCAAACTTCTGTGAGTTAAATTTTCTATGTGGAATCCTATAAGCTTTTGTAATTTTTAAGACATGTTTCTTATATAAACAGAAATACGATCACGACTCCATCCAATAAGGATGCAAAAGTGTGTGCTATGTTCCAACTGCAGAAATCCAAAAGCACATTTTCCTGACAAGCACAGTAACCGGGTGAGAAACAAGCATGATTCCCCAGGGTCTGCCGCCGTCGCCTTTCTGGTCACGTGGTCTAACTTGATGGCAGCCAGTCACCTGAGGTATGTGTGGTTGTTCTGTACAATTTGAGAATCCTTTGATGCCAGGGTGCGGGGCAGTGACTCTGTGGTGGGTGAAGAAGAGTCCTTTGTGGCTTGTGTCACACACAGGGTCAGGCCTGGGCTGCCCGGAGCTGCAGCAACCACTCCCGTGGCTGGCAGGGTGGTGTCTCCTGCCCTCTCCTTCACTTGGCTGATTTGAGTATTTTCACGGGCTCAGGGGACAGCGCTGAGCCCAGTCATCTGCAGCTGGGCTGTGGGGGGGGGTCAGTAGTGGCCAGAGAACCTGTTCACCCTCCGTGGGCAGGCAGTGTTTGGGGTGTGGGCCCCATCAGCCGCTCGAGAGGGGGAACTGACTCAGCAGCAGGTCAGGGTTTCAGAGCTGGTCCAAGATGGCAAGGGAAACAGAGCAGAGCAGAACAGAGCCCTGCTCCCTCCCAGGCGCTGGCTGTCCCAGTGTCAGCTGAGATCCATCAGCTGCCAAACCTTAAATGGCTCCAGTAGTATAGTCCTCCAGAGAGCAGGGCACGCACTGTCCTAGTCTGCGGGAAAGACTCACTACTGCAGCAAAGAGGAAGAGGAGCAGCGGAAGCACACGGCACACTCACAGGTCCACCCAGACAGCCTCCTCTGTGTGGTGCTGGTCCGGAAAACAGCCTCCTCTGTGTGGTGCTGGTCCGGAAAACAGACCTGCACGTTCCAGCACCTGCAGCAGCAGCATCTCGGTGGTAGGGATGTTATAGCACCGGCCATTCCTCTTGTGCAGGGAGCCCCTCACCTTGCTGAGTCCAGCCGGCCAGCCCAGCAGCTCTCTCGTGAGGCCAGGCAAGATGTGACAGATGGACAGGGACAGCCGCGTCCAGGTTCCAAGGTGGGCAAGAGAGTGCGTGGGAAGCAGTGGTGAGTGCAGACAGGTGCTGTGTGCAAGGTGGATCTCCCCAGGGCGGAGCAGCAGTAGGATGGGAAATCCCGGGGAGAGCGACCCCAGCGGCTTTCAGAAGGGCACCCGTAACATGGCTGCTCCCCGGCTTCCCTGGGCTCCACCACGCTGCTGCTGAGTGCAGGCCCCACAGGAAGAGGAGATGAGCTCAGGAGCACAGGGATCCCTGACGTGCAGCCCTGTCCCATGTGCCCACAGCAGGGCATCATGGAGGTAGTGACGGAAGTCACCCCGCACCAGCTCCCGGGCGGGATATGCCCCCCAGGCTGTCCTTCCCCAGGAACTGCGCTCAGGGCCCTGGGGCCTCTGTCTGCAGCTCTCGGGGCTGCATGGCTGAACCAGGCACAGACAAAGCTGGTTTGAAGGCAAAACTGGCCCGAGACATGCTGGCAGCGTCCACAGCCTGAGCTGTCCCCGATGCGTGCTGAGAGGGTTGCTGCTGCAGGCAGCCTTCAAACTAAGTGGACTGACTTGGGGCCACGTGGCTGATGGGAGTTAAGTCGCTCATCAGTAGTGATGCCATGGCTGGCCCCAGCTTAGCTAATTCTCACTGTGGCCTGCATCGGGCAGGGCCAGGGCTTGCGGCTCTGCAGTGTGGCACACAGCCTTGCAGGAAAGAACAGAACCGAGTCCCAGAAACCGGCGAGGTTTCCTCCTGCTCTTCCTCCCCTGAAGCAGGGTTGATCCATAAAACCCGCCTGACCTTTCTCTCTGAATTGTTCACATACCTCAGTTCTGCACCGCAAAAAAAAGAAATGTTTGACCTCTGAAGACACAGATGCAGAAACGCGTTTCAGCAGGCCTTGCCTTGGTGAACGCCCGCCGGTTCAGCAGCACCTGGGCCTGCCCTTCACGTCTGACCACATTTCTCCATGGCCACCTGGGGCTCAGCTCCAAGGGTCCAGAGCTACCCTGCTTCCTGGGTTTTGGTTTCTGAAGTCTCCTGTGTCACAGAACATTTATTTTCAATACTTTGTGTACTGTGCTTTTGTAATCTATCTTCCTCGACGGTCTCAGCCATGAGCTAAGGAATGGGTGGGAGAGGAACTTGCTTCACCCCTTCCACATCAGCTCTTGGTGTGTTTCATGAAGAGCTAGTGGGAGAGATTTCCAGGCTACATTTGGTTGAGCATTTGATACCTTGGTTGAAATGATGGCTCACTTTAGAGTTTCAGCCTCTGGACAGGAAACCAGCCAAGCCCTCCAGCTGACAGTGGGGACCAGGACCCCGCAGAGGCTAAGCAGCTGCTCTGGACAGGGTTCCACTGCCTGCTGCTGGTTCTCTGGCACAAGTTCTTACGCAGAGGAGTTCGCCTGGTTTTGCCTCATGGGATAGTGTTGACTGCGTCCTTATCTCAGACGTGCGTCGCATTAGCTGGATGGAGCTTTCCACCTCCCTTCCTGGTAGCCTATGTTGTTTCAGGATTAGTCCTGGGGCGAGGGGTGAGGAAGACGGCCCAGAGCAATCATCAGACTTCATAAACCCATCCCGGGGAAGTGTGCGGGGTGGCAGAGGTGTCAGCTCAGCAGGCCCCATACCAGATGGGCTGGGCCCGGCCCATGTGACAACCTGCAGCTAACGGATCCCAGGACATTATGCATTTTCCATATGGCTCATGGCTTTTATGGGCTCAGGGCAACATCGAAACCTATAAAGGAAGGAAGAGACATTACCGAGGGGAGCCGTAAACAAGGCGTTCTATGTACGCGGAGGTGAAACTTAGCCACCTTTATGCTCGGGAACGGGAGTGGGAGTGGGAAGACTTCATGAAGTTTGTGTCAGATATGAGCTGACGGCGGAGCCTTGCGTTAACAGAGATTAAGCTCTGAGGCGAGACAGAGACCCAGTTAGGAGTCTGTCGTTCCGTAGCTAGAACAGAATTCCTCCGAGCAGCCCCTTAGGGCTGGCAGCTGAGGCCAGCAGCATAGACAAAAGTGCTGGCGGACGCCTTTCCCGAGACAGACCCTGTGTGTCCTGAGGAGAGGACGAGGGTGTTCCCCGGTTACTGTGGGTGCATTTGCAATGCTAACGAGGGGAGCGCAGTCCTGGGGAGGGATTGTGTTGTCACCCTGTACATGGAGAGAGGCTGTGTGCATCTCAGGGAGGCGGAATACCGCAGACTGTCCTACCTGCAAGGGGCAGCTCTCAGTGACAGCAGTGAGTCTGCATGACCCTCGGCCGGGACCGTTTGCCCTTGGGTGATTCAGGGACTGCTGGAGGTCTGATCCCTTGTACTGTGATGTGGGATCCGGCCTTTATCAAGGGCCCCTGAGTAACATAGAAAGTGGCCATGCACCAGTGATCAGCCCTGCTTCCAGGGCCAGGCCATTTGCTCAGGCAGCACAGGTCCCTTGTGGTCACTCAGCTGGTTCTGCACCATCTGAGGGAGTCTAGGAGCTGGCGTCCACACCAAGACGCCTGGCAATGGGCTGAGGGCTGACAGAAACGTTGGCTCCTGCACCTGTAGTACTCCAGACAGCCGTCAAGCCTGCCCCGTATTGAGCCAGGGTGGTCTGCACCCGTGCCCGGTCCATGGGGCCCGTTCCCATGGTGCAAGTCCTCCTGGGCAGACAGGACCACTGTCCTTGAGATCTTCTACTTCAGGGGACCCCAGGACATGGCCTACAATCCCCACATGAGAGAGGGCTGAGAAGTGTGGTTTTCCGTACCCGAATCCTGTGGTTTTGCAAGGTGGTAGTGGAGGAGTCTTCAAGGGCACTGACAGGATCGAGTCCACTCTAGAGCAGGATGGGGAAGAGTATCTGCTTCAGCGGGCTCATTTGTAAGAACAGCATCTGTGATAGTAGGTAAAGCTTGTACCTAGAGAGTATGTTCCCATCCGAACCCTACAGAGAGAAAAAATTGGACTTTGTGCCTTTTTATTTTTCTTTTTGTACCTGGATTGAACCCAGGACCTCACACTTGCCAGGCAGGCACTGTGCCACTGAGCTACATCCCCAGCCCGAACCCGTGTGCCTTTAGTGAGCATCAAATTGGTCTACGTGAGAGAGGGTGCCGCCTGTGTAGCTGGCAAAGCGGGGTGCAGGGGAGGGCCTGCCTGTGAGATGGGGTGTCCTGTGTGTGGGGGCAAGGCACAGTGTGTCCTCCAGAGCTGAGGTGGGCCGTCCCTGCAAGGCTTTGGTCACTTGCTCAATCACAGCACGTGCACCACTTGCTGGTCACACCCTGAATAATCTAAGTAACTTTGGTGCAAGGTCACAGGAATCCACTGTGAGATCCGTCTTCTTCCAGACGGAGGAGGCAGAACTAATCAAGTCTCTACAGCAAGTCTGATTCCTGAAGGCCCTGTTTTAGCTGACTTTGGGACCTACATTTTTATAACTAGCCATCCATGGGCCTGATTCGTCATGAAGACTTGTCAGCACCAAAGCCTTTATGTAATCTTAATTTATTTAAGAAAATCTTAATTTATTAGCCACGGTGACAGAGGATTAATGCTCACTGGGACACTTGAGAGCACTTAGCACCGCAGCTACGGGATCCAGGAGGAGCTGTGATTGGGTCTGCCTCCCCGCTCCTCTTTAAAACCCGTGTTTGGCTGACTAGCTGGCCTCCTGTGCTTAGTAATGTCCACCTGCCCTACCATGAGGCTTATTGGAAGAGATCAGAGTCAGAAAGCTGACAGAGAGATTGTGGGAAAAGTGAAAACGTGGAGACCCAGATGGTGGCTTTCAAAGCTGCACTAATGGCACGCGCTCGGGTGACGGGAAACACGCGTGTCCCTGCCCCTCTAGGAGCTGGTCTGCAGGGCTCAGCAGGCACTTGTTAACCGGAGAAGCACAGGTGTATGGAAAATGACACCTTAGCCCACAGTCTGCTGTGAGTTTATGAGGCCACAGACACCCAGCTGGGGCCTCCGGGTCGCTGCCTAAAATGCAGAGCGTGGCTCACCTGGGCTCCATCGTGGAGTGGGTGATGGTGTCACCCAAGGGACAGCCAGTGGGTCAGCCATGCGGAGACCTGAGTGCAGTAGGAGAAGGCAGACTGTCCCTCAGGAAAGCGAATGATGAAGCAGGAAGACAAACAGAACAGGCGACAGCAGAGAGCTGGGAATTGAACACCGTGAGTGAGGCAGGAGGGCTCCCTGTGTGAGGGAGCTGAGGTGAAGCCGGGAGCCACAGCCCCAAAACAGAAATGGGACATTACTGCTGCAGCAATGGGTGATCTTGGGATGTCTTTCACATGCCCTAAAAAAGGAAAGCATTGCACTGAATTTCCTTCTGACTGTGTAGATCCTAGAATGCATGCCTGGCTTGGGCGAAGCTCTTTACATCTCTGTTTAACAACAGCAAAACAGAACCTCTGCAGAGGCTCACACTGTGGGCAGAGAGGTCTGGCTGGAGAAACAGCAGCGTGCAAAATGGTGTCATCCTGAGAGGATGTGGTCCTGAGGCCAAGGGTGGCACATTGTCACCTCCTTGTGGGCGTGGACCGTGGGCCAGGAGACAGGGAATTCTCAGCGCAGAGGGAAGGACAGATAGCAGTGCTGGGATAGGCCCTGGGGCAGGAGCAGGGCTCCCAGCAAGCACTCTGTGGAGGTCTTTAGTGGGATGAAAAATAATTTACTTAAACTGGATTTCCCCTGGAGTTTATAACCCAAGACCTATCTAGTGTTTTGGATTTCACACTGTTTTCAGTATAATGTGTGACAGTTCTGAGCAATTTCTTGGAGCTCTTTTGGGAAACAGTATTTATTTTATTTGCGTCTATTTTGTACTCTTATACCTGGGAGTACATTTCTGGGTTGTGAGAAACAATAGAGAAGATTTTCTAACCACTTAGAAATGTTTAGAAAGGCACATATAAAACATGAGAAGATAAATAGGTATCTAAGAGTAATGCATACAGCTACATGTATATTTAATAATTGTGATGTCAATAGTACATATTTAGTGAAGAAAGAATAACACTGCTCTTAGCATGAGTACATGCTGCGACTTGTATGTGCATGCACACAGGCAGATGTGTATAATGGGTTTGCACACACACACCAATGCACATGAGACCACGTCAGAGCAGCCCCTTCTGGAAAACTGGTGAGCATCTTTGAATGCCTATAAATCTCAGTGACTTACCAGGTTTTGATCACAGCTCCCATTAAGATGATCCATGGGTTAAGAAATTTGTAACGAGAGCTCAGGTTTTCTAAAATGCTAAAAACCCTTGTGATTAAGCTATTTGCTCACAAAATCAAAAGGAAAGGGGACTCTTTCCCTGCATTACAGTTCTGGCTCCCTCACTCGCCAGTTGCCTGTGTCTGCTTTCACTGCTGCTTGCCTGGACTTTGCTCCAAGATTTAGGCACATAATTTTGGTCTGGCTTCACTTCTAGACAGTAACAAACCCCACAGAGAATCAAGAAAAAATGATTTATATGTATATTTAAATTAATTTATTCTCATGCTTATTTCTGGTTATGGCTCTACCTGCCATGCAGGTAGCTGTAAAATCAAATGCATTGAATTTCTTAATGCATTCAAATACATAGAATGTTCCTAATTGTGAGAAGTTTACTAGCAAGTTTTCCCAAATTAGTGTCAATCACTTTGCATAGATTGAAAATGAGATTGAATTTATAAACTCTTAGAAAATTAAAATATTTTGTAAAGCAATTAAAATTAAACACTGAATTATAATGTTTCCATAAGAGGAAAAGGCAGACTGGTTCTAAGGATTCTTTGAGAGCTACCAAATATAAGTCACATATATAAAAATAAGTGTTTTTGAATTGCTGTTCTTATTTTTTAGAGAACAAGTAATGAAGATGCGATGGTTTTACATACATTTTAAGGATGAGCTCTCTTTTCCTGTATAATTCTCTAATCTTCCTAAGGACTTCATCTTTGATTGCATTTTCCATGCAATTTCTATTCTTATTAGATCATCAGAAAATAATTCTCTCTGCAAGAACGGTACAGTTATTGGCAACACGAACCCTCTACCATTAGTTCAACAAAATCTGCTACTGAGAGTTCAGCCTAGAAGAGACCATGCTGGAATCTCCCAATAAACATTGGTAGTTTGGGTTACCTTCTCTAAACAAGACTGCTGAGCTGCAGGAATAAAAGATATACAAGAGATATTTTCCAAAGGCCAAGGCCACAAAAATACACAGGAATCTGTTTCAAGAGGCTCATCATTTCTCTTATAAGACCTGCCCGTTTCCAGCTCACTGGCCTGTGGGCAGGGACCTGAAGGCCCAGGCTGCCCTTCGCCAGCCCAGTGAAGGAGCCAGCACGCACCTTCTGCGCCTTTGTGCACTGTTGCAGGGCAGCCCCTGTATACGCATCACATACTATGTGCATCAGAATTTTACTTCGCTTGGTTCTGGAGGCTGAAATTCCAAAAGTCACAGCAGCAGCCCGGCTGGGTTCAGTGACAGCCGCCTGCAGGCTTTGTCCTGTGTCCTCACATGGCGGAGGGGCCAGCAGGTCAGCTCCAGCTCCCAAGGCTCCCACCTCCTGCCTTCGCTCTGCGGGTGAGGTTTCAGTGTGTACATTTAGAAGACACAAAGACCAACGCCTGAGACCTCATTCTCACAGGATTCCAAACACTACGAGACTTCTGCTTCCATTTAATGGCAAAAGCAAACACATAAAGGGAAAAGGAAGAGAAAACAATGAGGGCAAAGTCCCCATCCCCACGGTGGTGGTGGGCTTCTAAGGGCAGTAATAACACACAGCAATTACATCGCTCAGCTTGTATTGAGCTCCTGAATGGTGCAGAACCTGCCTAGTTTACTGCTGGTAAGTGATGTAATGGAGGCGAGCACCTCAGTCCTGGTGTGCTGACCCTCAGTCCTGGTGCGCAGATGAGGAGGCCAAGGTGGCGGTCACTGGGCACTGCCTCTCCTCGAGGTGGCTCGCGGTGAACGGGAGAGCTGGGGAGCGATCGCCGTGAAAATACCTGGACCGGCGTCACAGCGTCGCAGGTGTGGGGCGTGAGCTCAAAATACAAGAGTGAACTTACCTCTGCTCAGCAGAGGAGGAGGAGGGGTTTGGAGCTCCTGGGAAACAGGCAACGAGGAAGAGGCCGCTGAGAGAGAGCAGGTCGGGAGAGGCTAAGGGACAGAGAAGGCCGAGACAATATTCCTGGTGGAGAAGCTTCAAGCTATTTCCATGACAGAAATCTCAGAGATTGGAAATTTCTCCTGCGCTGTACTGTAACCTTCCCCCGGCACTCGGCCTAATCCACCTTTTTCTGAGACGGAGGTCAGGCATCTGCCTGTATGTTTAGGGTGAAATGGTAAAGAATTAGAATTTCAGGCTGGGTCAGCCAGAGCCCTGAGCATTTTATCTGTTACCTGTCCCTACCTCCCCACTCTAAAACGTCCTTAGAAACCAGGACAACTGAGAACTCTGATGTAAGATTCCTGAACCAGAAGAAGTAGCATCGCTGAGTTTGCATGAGGGTTTTGATAATGTCAGTCTTCCTTTACTCTTAAATTCTCCGAATGAGTTCTGTTGTGGTAAAAGAGATGAGACCACTTTCCTCACGAAGTTGAGAGTTTGCCTGGAACCCTAGCAAGTGTCAGTTCTGATTTTAACCAGAGGACGTGGAGTCCAGAGGCCCCAAGAGGAGGTCCTGTTCGCTGCCAGGACAGTGAAATGCGCGCCCTCCACGCCATGGCCACGAGGCACCGTGTCCTGCTGAAATGTCATGTCAGGAAATGTCATCACGGGGAAAGAGACCTGTGATTGAATCTGGCTTGGGAAGTTTTAGAGTAGCCAACCGACAGGTGAGCGATGTGGAAAAGGCGCAGGGCTGTGGAACAACTTAAAATGCCTGGGAGGCTGCGGAAGACTTGATGAGCCTTTATACCTGCTGGGTCTGGACCATCTGGAAAACAGGTTAGGAAGTGTTTTATGTCGCTGAAATAAAGACACTTCTGCTGGCAAAATGGAACCCATAGGACTATGGGGTGCTGAGAAATCACACAGAAGGTCCACATTGGTGACCATCTGCAGTATCAGTTGTCCTGGGTCATAAGCACCATAGGGTAGGGGTGCGGAACCCACGACATGCGTGCCGCAGGGGCTCTTTGTAGCACTGAAAGCTCTGGAAGGGTCACTGTCCCTGCTATTGGGTGAGGAGAGAAGCTGGGAATTTCTGCAGAAGGGCAAGTTTTAGATTACAGCAGAACAAGGTTAATAAGATGTGGTGGGTGTTGGTAGGGGGAGGTTGGCCGGGAATAGTTGGTAGTGGCAGAATGAGAGGAAGGCTGGCCAAAACCCACAGGAACTGGGACAAGAGCAGGCTGCGATTTTGGACACAGAGCAAAGTTCAGAACTGATGAAGGCAAGTGCTGCAGATGATAAGGCAGAGTCTGGAAAGTGGCAAATGCATTTAACAATCGATGGACGCAGTTGACAGTCACTTTCAGTCTTGAGGGAACCCCTGGGATAGGATGGTCCCTGAAAGGCCTGGTCTGTACATTGTGGCTTTCACCGTCCAGTGAGAAAAACAAATCACGAGGAAATCAGCAGGGAAGATTGTAATTAAAAAGATAGGAGTTGGTCTCTGGCGTAGGAGTCTCACTCAGAAATGAAGGATACGACAGCCAGCCTGGGAGAAGTGCAAAAGCGGGGTGAGACCCTCCAGAGGGGCCAGGGCCACAGAATGGGCCACGGAACCACCAAGATGGAGTCGGAGGGCTGGGCAGGATGGAGCCATGGTCATTTTAAAACTGGAAAGAAGCAATCTTACGACATCTCATTAAAAACTTACAAGCGCATTTAGATTAAGGCACAAGTCTGTCAAAACCCAGATTCTGGAATAAATTAGGGAAGCACTCACCGACCTCGCACTCACGTGGGGTCTCACAGCAGAGGAAGCCGCACCTGGGCAGCACCGTGGAGGGGCCGAGAGTCACAGCCGTGGAGTGGGGGGTGAGAGTGTCCCTTTCTGAGCGCCCCCCTTTGGCCTGATGACTCCATCTGCTCCTGATTCCTGCATCCAGAGGAATTTCAACCTCTTAGAATCAGACTTCCTGATTCCCGTAAAGGCCCCGTGTGGCGAGCATCGCAGGACATAAAAGCAGGGAAGTTTCTTGGGGACAGCAGCACTGTGGCATCACCATGGTGTCAGCTCTGTGGCGGCATCACTGTGACATCACTGTGGCATCGTTGCTGTAGCACTGTCACTGTGGCAACATCGTGCACCTTGGCATCTGGGCTGAAGAGGAGAGTGGGAGCCCACAGTGAGCATGGGCCTCGGCTGGGCTCTGGGCAGAGGCCTGGCATGGGAGCTCCTGCCCCTCAGAGCCCAGGGCGGGGACCTGGCTCCTGTGACTCTGCCCGGGAGGAAGAGGGGAGGGAGCGTCTGACCTGAGGACCAAGGACACCCAGCCTGGACACCCGCCCGAGAAGGATGGCACTCTCCCACTGCAGCCTCACGGATTCCTAGTAACTCACATGTGGGAGACTGGAGACAGAAATTAGAACAATTAGGAAAACTGAGAGGGAACAGGTGGAAACAGTAATAAAGAGCCTGATAACTTTATTAAAGAATCACTAACGAGGTGCTCAGGCTAATATGCATTTAATAGTGTCCAGCTGTTAGCCTTGGCCCCCCCACTGCCCACCTGCTGGGAGAAAGTTTTTATTGTTTTTAATTAAAAATATTATCTTTTCATCCCTGTTTCTGACATAAACATGCCATCACATGATGACTCACTTTTTGAGAGTTTATAGCATTCATAAATGGCTCTGCTTTGATCTGGCCTGTCCCTTATCTCCAGTAAAACCTCACATTCATTTTTATTAAGCACCCTTGTGACATGGCTTTTTATTAGTGCTGTGAAATAAAAAACGTGGGTAACAATTGGGTCCAAGGTCATTGCTGTGAGGGAGGTAAAGTCCAGGACTGAACAGGTTTCTGGGTATTGGAAGAGGGGTTACTGGTATCAAGGGATCATTATGATTGCAAGACTTGAAAGTTCCCTGACTGGTAGTTCGGCGTTACCTTGGTTTCCGCTGTGCTTTTCTCCTCCTGAGACTGTCTCTAAAGATGACCATTTGCAATAGAGTTGTGTACATCGTCACTGAAGAAAGCATTCAAAAACTGTCAGTATTTAGAGACAAACTTTAATAGATTATGTCCCTAGGAAAAATCAGAGCTCTTGGCCACGGAAGGAACTCTGGGGAACAGGCTGAGTCGTCTCCCTGCGGTAGGAAAGGTCGGTTTTCATACATGAGACACTGGGGGAGGCAGAGCATTTCTTGCTGTTCCTTGAGCACAGTTAGATGAGGGAGAGGTAAGAAGAGAAGGACAGAAAGCCCCGAGCATCAGCCAGAAGGAATCCCACAGTCTGAGGGGGACTCTGGATTCCCCCGGGAGAGCGGGGCGAGCGACTTTTTGGTATGCTTTGTGGAAGGCTTCTTGAAAGTTTTCTCTATCTTCAAAACAATAAAGTTCTTTGCACAAATTCATCTCAATTCACAGATTAAAACGCACCACAAGATCATCCAGGATGAAGGAGGATTTGGAAATTGTGTGCGCATAAGTGCAACCTTCCGGTTATGTTTTCCGTCTTAATGAGTTATATCACCATGTGAAACGATGTGTGATACCTAGACATTCATTGTGTTTGCAGAAGAAAATCCCAGACACAGGGGAGGTTCATCTCTACTCCCCTTCACTAACAGGGAATGAACAGATACACATGCACGCTTTCACAGACTTGTGCTAAAAGCAAACCAGTAACCTGTCAGTTCAGACACTGGAGTTTCTGGGTCTCCAATCTTGCCTTAAGTCCCTTTTGTTTACCGTTACCCCTTCTGTGGAATGATTGAGTTATAATTCATTTAACGATTTTGTTATAATTCATTCTGTGTTTGTATTGAAACATCGTATTTTCCTCCTTCCTGATGGGTCTATAAAACGTTTTGCAAAAGATGTGGATGACTTGAAGACTTTCAAACTGTTTTTTGTAACTCTTTTTTTTTCTTCCAAAAATTACTAAAGGCTTTTTCCCAGAAAATGAATTTCTGGGTCCCAAATTAAGTGAATACTGTAAATAAAGACCAACCAAAATACATTCTGTGTACACCTGCCTCTCTGCGTGATTATCACTGGTATGTAGCTAGGAATGTCCCAGTGATTAGAGGCTCAGGTCCAGGCCTAATTCCTGGTTGCGGAGCCCTGATTTGCATAGAGTTTAATTGCCCTGTCTTGGGCTTGTCTCCAGCTATGCTGTGCATATGAAACACATTCCAGGCAGAGCCGAGCGCCTGTCAGGGCTCCCTCCCGTGGGCCGGGACCAGGCACCCTGTCCCTCAAGCTGGCATCGCACCCTTACTGCTCAGCAGTCTCCCTGGGACTCACTCTGAACAGGCTGTCTCAGTGAGGAGCATTATTTAGGAAGCCTGAGGCAGCCCAGGCCTGGAAGAAGCACTTTGGAACCTGACAGGGCACTCTCTAGGAAGTCATTTTGGAGACCACAGAGTCAACTGTGGATTGGGCCTCATTAACATAAAGTATCCAGCCTGGCTTTTCACAGATTAAGCGACTTTCATAGGATGCTGAATGATATCTCTCTCAATCCTCCCATTGCTAGGCTTCCAGATGTGTTTTTATGTTGCTTGATTTGCTTTCTGATTAGTTGTTAGAGCGTCACACATCTGTGGCCATTGTGCGCGGGGAACATTTAACTGTGTCACTCAGCGCCGGGCAGCTCTCGGAGCCGAATCGCGGCGCTAACTCCAAACCCCTCCTGGGCAGGCCTCGCCTCTCACAGATGTGCGCCCCAGACTGCTGACGGAGACATCTTCGCAGACCGAACTCAGGAAAAGCAGCGTCTTAGTGCTCCGATTTAGGTGGAAGAGAAAATGCTAAATCCATGCAAAAATAGCTCCACAACTTTCACAATGTTAGCTCAGTCTCTGGCAGAGTCCCGGTAATGATAGATCTTTTCTGTAGTACTACTGTGTTAATAAACTTACTTTCTATTACTGATTGCACCCCATCTCTCTGTTTGCTGAAGCACAAGAAGAAAAGTCGTGTGTCCAGTCTTTAATAACAATTCAAGTGCAGCTAATGCAAATTGGACTCTCATTGGAAATTATCTGTTATCCGTCATCTACCTGTTTATCTACGGTCATCGTCTGTCTGTCTGTCTGTCTGTCACCTATCACCTATCTAGCTAGAGCTGTCTCCAGTTAACACTTCCTTAGTCTTTCAGTATCATCCAGTTTTAATGCAGCGTATGGCCATGGGGCATTCAGATTGTTCTCTGCCAAGAGAGTTAATTCTCTTTAACCACTGATGAGAAAGGTTATGGAAAGATGCTTCGGGACTCGTAGCCTGTTAAGTTCCACAAGTCAATAAGGGATTTCAGTTCAAAACAGGGCAGTGATTCACTGGCAGGAGGTGTTGTTTGCATGTGTAGAGCTCAGGTGTCTTCCGGAGTTTTCTGTGTTTCCGAGGGCCCTGAATGCGGCTGTTAGGCGGAAGAGCCCCCAGGTCCTGGTCCATCTTCAGTGAGAACCGGCCCGGTCGGGACCCGTCTCTCGGTGCTCCAAATGCTGCGGAGTGACTGAGGGGACTCTGGCAGAACTCCCTTTAAATTAGGCTTAAGGAAATTGTCAGCACTTTACATGAACTAGCACAATATTCTCAGGTCAAAGAAGGAAGAAAAGCAGAAAGTGAGCACAGGAATACCACACGTTAGAGCGTCTCTAAATCCAACTGGGGCTAAAATCCTGCTGTAGTGGTGAGATCTTCAGCCTCTCCCACAGCTTCATTGTGCCTCCATTTCTTCAAAAAATGTAGAAATAATGGTGACAATTTAGCACTAATTGGGATAAGAAAAGATATGACAGAAATGATGTTTTCAGCATACAATTTACACATGCTAAGTGCTTGATCAAATTTATTTAGTACTATGCTGTTAACAGTATCATATCTGAGATTGTGTTTGCTTAATCTTTGCAACACAAATTCCCTTTGAAGGAAATAGAGGAGACGAGACGTTTGACTCTTCCTGAAAGAATACCTGGGCATCGCTGAGCTCCAGTGGAAGCTCCCTCATGGTCACTGGGTAACTCTTTCATGGAGATAATAGACTGCGCTGAGGACTGCAGCCTGATCTGGCGCAGGGAAGGTTTGGGACTGGTTTACCCCGCAGTATCCAGCAGGAGTGGGTGAGTGCAGCCTCCGAGGGTGACACCGCAGGGCTGTGAAATCCAGAACACAGTGAAAATAGATGCATTTGTTTTAACAACTGTATTTAAACTAAATAATTGAGATCTCTCTCTTCTTCCTCTCCAGTGGTTGCGTCTGAGTTTCATACAGAAATGAGGAGGAGATGCAGAGGTCTAACTGGGTGAGGTCCACGGCTGCCCTGCACGGTTCTGGACAGGTTCTGTTGCAGGCCCGCTTCCTCCTCGAGGGATGCCCGCTCACAGAGCTGCTATTTATTGCTGCCAGTGTGGCTTTGCTTTGCTTTTTGCCTAGATAATATACCACTCTGGATGGTCCACGGAAGATTTGTTTTCAGGAAAGACCGTCAGAGCTGTGTTGGGTAGTCAGTGAGCAGCCTCCTGGAACATGGAGGAAATAATAACCAGCAACATGGATTAGACCAAAAACTGGTTTCATACGTTACCGTATGAGAAGACAGCAAACGTACGGCTCCTGAAAATGCTGCATTTCAGTGCCAGTAGGAAGCAAGGAAGCAGTTCAGAACATCAGAGCTTAAATAGGCCACAATAATCGAAGTTCCTTTTTTTATCTTTTTTTGAGATGGGGGTCTCGCTATGTAGTTCAGGCTGCCCTTAAGCTCACTTTGTAGCCCAGGCTGGTCTCTAATTTGCAAGGATCCTCCTGCCTCAGCCTCCTAAATGCTGGATTTATAGGTATTGTTACCCATGCCAGGTTTAAAATTCTGATATCCCACAGAGCTTTACAAAACAATGGCTGAAGTAATATATGGAAGATCAAAAAAATCCAAGAAAGCCAAAATTGGAAAGAAGGAATATATTCACACTGACTATAAGGATGTAGCCAAATTAAGCTATTTTCCATCTACCCTTTAGTAGTGCTTTATGTTTACAACACGAAGTTTACAGATATCATTATCTACCCATCAAACTTTTTGCCTAACTTATGTAAAAATATTCTACATTATCTTTGTCTTCATTGTTTTAATAATATGGCATGTACAGCTTGAAAGAGGAAGATGGAATTATTAATTATAATGCTATATGAGAAGTTATAATCATGAGTCAAATGCCTTAACAAGGGTGCAGCACAAGAAAGGATTTTTCATTTAAAAATTAAAAGCTGCTGTGCACTAGTATTTATTAAATCTGGACTTTTAAAATGGACAAGCAGGGCTGGGGATATGGCTCAGAGGCACAGAGCGCCTGCCTGGCAAGCACAAGGTTGTGAGTTCAATTCCTGATACAAAAAAAAAAAAAAGATAAACACAGACCAACTGGTGCAAACACACATTCAGTGCGCACGACCTCCTAGGAAAGGCAGACAGCAAGTCCCTCACACTCGACTTCTCCTAAACCTTCTCTTGTACCGCACATCCCGCTTGAGTCTCACTCAGCTCCCGCACTGCTGTTTGGAGCCCCAGGATCTTGGATTATCCTCTGACTATTTTCCAACCTAGAAAGTGGAGATAATTGCCCGATACTTAGCTGGGTTCTCTGAGATGTGAGGAGATAACAGGCGAGGAACTGGGAACGGGGGATGTATCCCTCATGCCTTCTGATCATGCTGTAGTAGTCACGAGACCTACTACTGCTACCCCTGAAACCTCCGTTACATCTATTTCAAGTTCCCTTCTCATGACGATCCATCCTCTCATAGCTGGTATGATTTAGCTCTAAGGTGTCCCCTCCATGCCATGTGCTCAGTGGCGGGGCTTTCTGAACAGGACTGGGTCTCGGGGTGCTGTCCTCTGCAGTGAGCTCCCACACTGTCTGCGAGTTCACAGCTAAACATGAGCTGTCCCAGCTGGGTCACCCAGGGTGCAGCTGGACACATGTTCTCAGGTCCCAGGCTCTGCTCTCACTGTTTCCTGGCTGCCATAGCTGAGCAGCCTTTTGCTTGGCCGCCTGCCCACCCACCTTTCCACCACGGGGTCCTTCTGCGATCCAGCCGACCAGGCTGAAACTTCGGAAAGTAGGAGGCAAATAAAAGTCCCGGTGACAGAACCCTGAGAGATATGGCTTTTTATTATCTTGAATTCCAACCAGTTCACAATCTTCAGTGCCCCAGTCTCAAAGCAGTCAGGTTAATTTTCTTCAAGCAACCTTCTGGTCTGCTCATTCTGCTGTCCATGGGAATTGTCCCCTTGGTCACCCAGTTGTCACTTGGCATGGAGAGCGCAACCTCACTCCCAGCTCTGACCTTGTGTCAGTTTTCTAGCTGTCCCCTTCACATGTTCTGGTACTCTGGACAAAGCGAATATTTTCTCTGAGTTTTCTTTGATCACGTGCTCTCCCCTTGGATTTCCTCACATTTCCACAGTTTTGAATTTTATGTGCTGGTCAGGATTGCACTAAAGACGCGTTACCTCTATGAAGACTTTTAAAAATCCTCCTCTAATGTCTGTCCCTAAATTCCTTAGCGTTTTATTTGTACCTCTTATATAAATCATTGTTTTACTTTTGTAGTTGATTTATACCATCCATTTGTGATTTCTATTTTGAGAATAAAGGATTCTTCTAAAGTGAGATTATGTATTTTAAACTTTTTCTATAGCAGCAATAGCTTACATATACTGGATACTCAATAAAACTAGACGGGTTAAGACAGAAATTGAATTTCCAAGTACTGCATATTTTGAAATCACAAGACTGTTACAGCTGTTGCATGAGTGGTACTATTACTTTAGTGTCTAACACTGGGTTCTGTGATTTTATGAGTGCATTCAATTGTTTTTACAAAATCAATTGAATCATGGAATTTTACAGCTAATTAGAGAGCTTGGGTCTCACCAACTCTAGCTTCCTCTTGCAAGTTCAAAGGCAGCAAGGCTCAGAAATGTTAAGAAACTCACAGGCACAACATTTTTACTGGCAAAGTGAACCCTGTGCCAGCAATCTTGATCATGACGTCAGCCTTAATGGACTTTCCTCAGCCCTAGTTTTCTGTGCGGTCCAATTCAGAGTTGGATGTTCAGCAAAATATTTTGCTTTAGATTGTTCAGTTGTTTTTTAACTCTGAGGATTCTTTCACAAATCATAATTTTAAGTCTGTGACGCAGTGATGTTTTCGTACATGTGTTAGTCAGTGTCGTCACACTGGGCTTTGAACCTCGTCTAAGTGGACTCGTAAAATTCGGAGTCTCTTAGGACTTACGTATTTCACTTAGCTTAGTGTTTTCAAGTTTTGACCTTGTTGTAGAATTTATTGGTAGCATATCCCTTATTTATTTATTTGTTTATTTGCTTTTTGAGACAGGGTCTTGCTGTGTAGTTCAGGTTGGCCTTGAACTCGTTTTGTAGCCCAGACTGGCCTCAGACTCAGGCTGTCCTCCTGCCTTGGCCTTCCTCGTGCTGGGATTACAGGCGTGAGCCATCACACCTGGCTGCATGTTCCTTTTTAAAGTGTAATTTTGTATGGATGTAGAATATTTGGTATAGTCCTTCATGAACTGACAAATGCTTGGGCTTTTATGGATATTGCTTCTGTGAACATTCATGTGTAGTTCTGTTGTGTGGACACATTTTTGTTTCTTTTGTGGAAATCTCCAGGAATTTATTATAAAGGGTTTTATGGTAAATTCACGTTCAACTTGTAAACTTTCCACTGTTTAAAATGTGACTGTACAGTTCTACTTTCCTATCAAAAATAGACAATTGACCATCAACACTTATTGTCTTTTTATTACACAATAGCAGTAGGTATGCAATATCTCAGATGATTTCACTTGATTTCTAAAAACAAGCTCTGGAAAATTTTATTAAAGAGGAACACTGCATGGTTTCCTGTTCTGGTACCCTCTAGTGATGGCAGAATCACCTGGCACAGTGGCACCCTGTGCATAGACACTGGTGTGCGTGGGCTCTATTAACGTGGCTGAATCATCTTTGCCACGGTGGTGAGAAGCGCTGCCTTTGTGCCACTTGTCACATTCCTCTTCCAAATCCCCTCAGCTCCGGGGAGTTTTTACAAGCAGCCCCCCTTTGCTTTGTCTCATCTCATCCTCTGCAGGTCTGCTTCTTCTCCAGCATGTACTGTTCCCCTTTCACAAGCTGGAACCTAGAGGTCATCGACTTCAGAGACACTTTGGTCCGCACTGTGGCCACCACCTTTGCACTGTAATTGTATGATCGTCCTCAGCCAAGGGCAGCCACTGAAATACCAAGGCGCAGGAGCTCACCGTGACCTTAACTTGCATTTTTCTCATGATTGATGATGTTGAACTTTTTTATATGTCTACGAGTCATCCACAGATCCTTTTGTGTAGCTGCTTTTATCTTTGCGTATCTGTACATATGCATGTGTCCATCGCAAAGATTGTCTTTTCTTCTAAAAAGATGTTCTCTCTCACATGTGGGTCTATGACCCATTTTGAGTCAAGTTTCCTCGTAGTGTGAGGCAAACATCAAAACGAAGTTTTCACCCTTAGATCTCTCATTGTTGAAAAGACAATTCACTTTTTCCTTGAATTGCTTTTGTCGCCTTTGCTGAAAAGCAGTTGACCATAAATGGCCAGGTTTATTTCCAGACTCTCATTTCAGTTGTGTTGACCTCTACATGTTCTCTTTTTATGGTTTTTGTTTTCATTATTGCAGATTTGCAGCATGTAATGCTGGCATTCGTCACAGGAGCTGATACATGGGCATCGCACACCTGCAGGGCTCTCCTGCCAGATGTGTGCTACGCCTGCACTTCTTTTGTTAAACGTAACCCTGAATATTTTATTCCTTTTTCTTGTTTTACAATATCTGTTATATATATTTGTCCTTATTTATACTTCCTGTTTCTCACACAGGAGAAGCCATGTGATATTTGAACATGTGTGTCCAATTCATTTCACTTAAATGTATGTTCTCAAGGTATATCCGTTCACCTAGAAATGTCTCAAATATATCCTTCTTTTTGACCAATTAGTACTCAATTGTATAAAAATCCTGCATCTTCTTTATCCATTTATCAATTGACAGGTACTAGGGCTGTGGTGGTACTGGAATGGGATTTTGTTCTTAGTTTCATTTCTGGATTGTTCACTAATCATTTGTTGAAACACACGCTGTGAAATTGCTGAAGTTGTGTGTTCACTCTCACAGATGCTGAGGGGTCATCTCAGAGTCTCTGTGTGCAGGACCATGTCATTCTGGGTCAGGACAGCCTTCCAGGTTTCTTTCTGATCTACATGGCTTGCATCTCTTTATCACACCTTGCTCCATGCCCTGGAATTGCAGGAAGAGTGCCAGCAGAAGTGCTGACAGTGGACACCCTGGCTCTCCTTGGTCTTGGAGACAAAACCGGACACCAGGTACAATGCAAACTGTAAGAGGTTTTGTTTTATTTTATTTTGTTTTTGTTTATGACCTTTGTCTGGTTGAAGTCACTGAGAGTTTTCATCAAAAGTAGATGTCGGTCTTTGTTAATGTTTTTGCATATGTATTGATTTTCTGTCTCTTAGCGTAAGGTGTGACATATTATGTCAGTTGGTTCCCGTATGTTAACTCAAGCCAGTGTTCCTGGCATCCCTGAGTCAGGGATGGTGAACCTTTCCGAGCTTTCCACAATAGCCAACAGCTGCCATGGCACACCTGCCACAGGTCTGTCCCCGCTGCCCACGCGTGCTCACAGTGGACACATTTTTCAGTCAGTGGATTTTATTTGCTAATATTTTGTTGCTCCTTAAAGATGGCGGAAATGTTTTTCTTTTGGTGCTACGTAACTCACCATTGCTAATAAAAGAAATTCCAGTCACGTTGCCTTCCTAGGACCCTCGGCTGCCAGGGCACAGCCCCTGCCCCATGTGTGCTCCCCTGGGGCCCCACAGCCCCACCCCCAGATCCCACTTTTCTGGGTCAGAGAAGCAGTCAGACAAAAAGCTCAAAGTTCCTGTGGCATCTGACTAAAGGCCACATCCTTTCTCCTTCTGAGCACTAGCCCCCCATTCAGTGGCACTGAACTTCATCTCCAGGTTGTCCCTGTCCCTTCCTCCCCTACCCCCTCCAGTGGGTTCACCCCGTTAACTTCCTCTGCTGACAGTCTGCCCTCTTTACCTGCTAAGGCTGAGGTGCCTGAGTCTGTCCTGACAATGGCTTGTTCTTTTCTTGCTTTCAGGTCTAGTCTGTGCCCATGGACTCCTCCTGCCTGAGATTTTAAACTGAGTCACTAGAGAAAAATCTCCACGCCCTCCTGCAGCAGCGTGCCACATTTTCTCACCCTCAAGGCGAGCTTGGTGACTTGCTTTGCTCCCCAGATGAGGCCAAGTTGGCACGCTCAGAGCAGGCCCAGGCCAGGGAGGTACTGCAGAGGCTGGGCTTGCTGCTTGGGAAGGAGGAGCCCACCCACTGCCTTGTGCAGAAGCACAGCCCCCACAGGAGGAGTGGCCACACGCTGGCCGCACCCAGCACCCAAGCCGGCATCGGATCCCAAGGGTGAGGCCAGGTCCGACACCTGGGTGGTCGGGCCTTCAGAGTACACCTGCTGCCCACAAGACCTGCCTGCTCCAGCAGCAGAGGAGCCCACGCCGCTCACCGTGGCACCTGAGCCACAGCGTCTTCTGCTCCAGGGGAGCCTCGGGGTCAGGTGGCCACTGTGCAGCTGTCAACCCTGAAGCGCTGACCGTCCAGGGTCACCTCTACCACTGACTCCTCTCAGTCATTTCCACAGATCATTTTACTAATATTTTAAAACTGCAAATGCATCATTTTGTGTGGCACTCTGCTTTGAATTTTGAGCCGTGTAGTGCTTCAGCGTGCCATCGTGCAGGGAGTTCTGCTAGGTTCTTAAATCTTCAAGGCGTTTGTGCCACCCGGAAGGCCGAGGGCTGAGTGCTGTACCTCGTCCCTTCCTGACTGGGAGAGCAGCCTGCAGGGCAGCTCCGCCTCACACTGCTTCTCTGTCTCGCTTGTGCATCTGTGGTTGTGTTGTTCTCTCTCCCTTTTTCCCTCCCCACCTCAGAATTGTGCGCTTTTGAGGTCAGAGACTGTGTTTCACCAGCCTAAGTTTGCTTGGCAGGCAGTCGGTGGCTCCGACCGGGAGTTCAGTAAATGTCTAAAGCGCCAGTGAATGTGTAATGGATAAGGGAGAAGTGCGAGAATACCCAAGTTAATTCTTTATTCAAAAACATCTCCTAATTTGTTAGTTCCTTTCATGCTTTACTCTTAACTTTCCTAGAGACAGATACTAAGAAATGTGCCATTTTTCTTAAATATTTACCTGCTTAGCATACTTTCTTTTTGATTCTGCATTGCATCTTAGTCTATCCAGTGGTGAAAACACCCTTGATTTGATTGTGTACTGTCTGTAGATAAATGATTTCCACCATAACTCTCCACTGCCACATATTTGTTTTATTCTTAATTTCTCTACTTAATATGCATAGAGCTATACGAAACTATGAATTTTAACTGTTAAATAGTACTGGTTTTGAGCCTTTCCAGACAATTGGCATTACTGGAAACATCACATCTTGTTACAGAAATAGCCTGGAAATCCCAGAACTAGACACTGTAAAAATCATTGTTGGCTGAGACACCTACATTCAAATCTTGACAGCCAAGAGTCCCCTGTCTCATCAGTGTTAATATTTTAAGGAAAAAATAACTAGTAATTGCCAAAATTTTGTGTCTCTTTTGTTTTTCAGTTAACTTGATTGTTAAAAATACGGTAGTTATTTTTGGTCCAAAAGTGCTTTTTTTCAGCCGGGAAAATGTGTTGCTTTGCAAAGAGATTCATCACTTTTATTAGAAAAACAAGTGGGAGCATGTCCTTCTGACCTGGTCAGTAGCATCAGGGTCACACAGGGACCATAGTGAGCCTTATCCTCACTTAGACACGTTTAGGTTTCTAGAGTAACAAATACAGTACATGTGTTTGTAAAACTGAATTATTTTTATATAACTAAGCTTTCAGTAAGCAGGATAAAGGGCCCAGCATGTGCACACACACACGTACATATTTACATGTACATGTCCCTGTCTTTCTGCACCGTGAGCTGCTTGTGGGTATTTCATATGTAAAACTAATATAAACATTCAAGAATTTCTGTCTTTTAATCACCAAATATTACATATTTTTCTATATTATGAAATGATGCTTGTGAGATCAGTTCCATAATTAACAATCCCAAGTATTGTGTTTATGACTGCTATTTTATTACTCTGGTAGACACAAATGGTAATTAGAACAATAACTACACTTATTACGTTCAATCTCTGGAGATTTAGAATACATTCTCCAAAACTCCAATGAGAAACTGAATGTATTCTTTTTCTAATTACTGCCAGAAAATTTTCTACTAAGTACCTTAGAATATTTCAAGAGATTCTTGATTCAACTGTTTGATAAACAATTAGATGGCCCAAGTTGATAAATTAAGGAACAGGGATTTATTAATTTTTATCTATTAGAAGCTATAATCCAGCAGTTGTTTTGATGTAACAATGAATGCCCCGGAATCGCAACGCAGGCAGCAGTGTCTGCGAAGGGCCAAGAGCTGGTTGTTCCAGTCAGGCTGATGGGCCCATAGCGAGGGAGTAAGAACCTGCTCCCCAGTCCTGCAAGTGGCTGCTGCTCTCTGACGGTTTTGTCTTTTTTGTCTCTTTGGGTAAGAAACATTTGACTGAGTCCATAAAAGTCTCAATGAGTCAGAAGAGGACAGAAAACATGTGCAGCTTGTAAAATCTGCCGATTCAAAGCCCCAGCATCTTTGGAGTCGGTCCGTTCACTGAACTGCATTTCAGCCCACTGCAGCACTGCTGTTTAGACAGATTCCTGGGCTGGGATTCAGTATTCAAGCAGAAATGGAGCATGCTCAAATCCTCCTGAGCAATGACAGTGCATCATTAAACAGACAGCAGCAGTGCTAACTCAGAGAAGATGGAAGAAATCAAAGAAATGACACTTTCCAGGAATCATTTGTTTCTTAATAAAAAGACAAAAGTTTATATTAATTTACAGTTGATGGAATTTTTCTGCATAATGAAAATTATGAAATCTCAGAATTTCTTGTACTTCATGAGACAATCAATTTTGTGGAACACTCTGTGACATACTAATATTTGTTTCTAAGAATTGGTAAGTGGATGTGCTCTTTCTGCCGTGGTGAGCTCCCGAATCAGGTCACAGGACTGGCGGTCACTCCCTCAGATCCTTAGCATACAGACACCTCTGTGAGCAAATCCCCAACCCTCAAGATCCGCCTCTACAGCTTGGAACCTCTACATACAACCAACAGAAATGGCAGGAAGTGAATTCTACACAATGAAAGCAGCATGGCGTACACTGAAATTCATCAGCAGAGTCGGTGTAGATCGTGCCTCTGAATTTGGAGCTCTTGCTGCTGTGGTGCACATGTGCATACGTAATTTAATGTCTTCAGGAGTCGTGGTAGTTAAGATGTCCTGGTTGGCCCTGCAGAGGAAAAGAGTTAGCGATTTACTTGAATTTATAACTCCTCCGCGGAGGCTCCATTCTCTCCCCAGAGATCAGCACACGTTTTTCTGATTAAAGATACCTGGGAGGGTCGGGCACACTGTCCCGTCAGGATCGGCCCCATCCTGAGCCCAGGCATCCAGCTAGACTCCAGTGACCTCCTCCAGCACAGCATTTCACTAGGAAACACCTTCACATTCATGTCCAGCCCTAAGGTCCTCCTCTCAATGGAAAAGCTTCAAGATACACTAAAAATGAGTGCGTTCTGGGGATGTGGAATGAATTCAAAATTAAGAACAGGAAGTTTCTTATGATGTGTGTTTTCTTTGGTTCAAATTGGCATTCCTATTTGACTGCCAGCTTTAATATTAAATGGTAAAACCATGAAATCTTCAGTGACCTTAACCCAATCCCCTGGCTGCGCAGACACGAGCCAGTTAGAGCACTGTTGGTCATTAACGACTTACCATGATGATTAGATTCGGGTAAAATAAATTGCAAATAAAACCATCCTGCATACTTCATGCCTTGTTCCTCAGAGGAGGAAGCAGAGAGCACAGAGCCACACACTGTAACCCAATATGTGAAACCCCGGGGAGCTGAGACATTCCTCCCCCAAGTGTCTTTTACTATTTTATGTGCCTGGACAGGGCTGCTGGACCAAGAATTGTGATGAAAGCATCCAATAATTCTCAGAAAAAAAACCACAAGAGGGAGGAAAATGAGAGTGCTCTGTAGGAAGCCCCAGCTCTTTCATGGGAACCCTATAAACCCAAGGCTGCTTTTGTTGGAAGTTGCAATGGTGATGTTAGAAACATGGCGCGATGAGTGTAACCATTTGGAACAGAAACCTCAGTGTACATGGCTTATAGCTGCAAATGTTTACACTTTAACAGGTATCATGTGTTACTCTGAATTGGTATTATTTTTAGATTTGATAAATCATTTTTCTTCAGGATCACAACATTTTCACATCTCTATGAACTAGTGGATCAAAATCAATCCAACACTTTGTAAAGATATGATTTGTAGACAGTATGAGGTAGAAGAAAAAAACCTGCATTAATTTCCCTTAGTCTACTTTAAATTTTTTTGTCCCATATCTGTTTGATAAGTGATTTTCTGGCTGCTCAAAATTACATTGTCAGAGGCTGGAACAGCACCTAACATGCTTTGTGAGCAAATAAATGAAACTCAGCAACATCAAATATCAGGCTTTTGTGTAAAGAAATATTTATGCACGTCAAATACTTTACTTGAATCTAGGGAAAACTAATATAGAAATTCTAAGTCAGAGGAAAAGAACACTAGAGAATTATTTTTTGGAGCGATTACAAATTTCTGTAGTCAGTGCAAGAGATACAGATATTTATAGTTTGCAGAAAGAATCAGACAAATGAATGGGATGATGAATTATGTGCATGATGTCAGAGTCCTGGGAAACAAAGCAAATGAACCAGATATCCTATGTTAAATCTAAAGAAAGTCATAAACCAGAGCCTATTTTTTTCAGGTCTCGGATATTCACTCTAGCATGTCTTTCCCGTTCCAAGTCCTTCACCTTTGACACTTGTTTTCATTACAGAAGATTTTTTTTATTTTCTAATGGCTTATATTTCATTAAGAAATTGTCACCCATATAATTCTGTTAAAAGCAGACTCTGTTTTTTAGCAAACATATTAACTATTTTAATAAATATTTCGGAATTGTGCTATAAATGAAAATATTTGAATCTCAAGTTTAGGTAGCATTGTGCTACTAGGGTTATGATTTGAAACAGTGTTCTATGAGAAAGAAAATAATGCATGTCAAAGTCATTTTTAAGGCAGTAAATAGAGAAAACAGTTGGGAAGTTTATTAGCTGTGTACCTTCAAATGTATCTTGTCATAATTCTATTGCTGGTTTTTCATCAGGAGCAGATTTTAAATTACTGATTAATCTCTCATATTCAGTTAAAAGTATTCAGACTCAGAATGTGCATTCATCTCCCCAGAAATATATATTTTTAAAAATATTAACAAGTATATTGGCTGCTCTACCAAAAAAGCTAATATTTTTAATCTTACTGCATAGCTAGAATGCAGAGATTCTATCTAAGCAGTCTACAGAAATGCTATGTTTTACAGGAGAAATGTCTTATTTTCTAGTTGGTTCCCTTAAAATAGGAAGTCAAAATGCCTCAGAATTATCACTGTTTTCCTTACATTGGAGAGGAAACATTCTTCTCGTTTCTCTGTGAAAAAGTAAGTGGTATCAAGCTGTATCAGGTTTACTGACATTTATTCAGAAACGTGCCCCTCAGCCCTGGCCTGGCCACTGGCCGGAGGGGCTAAGTGAATGCAGCCTGCGACAGCAGCTGGTGCCGGAGGGGACTTGCGGCGGAGCCGAAAGCCACCCCAGCTCCAGCAGGAGGAAGCCGCCCCAGCTCCAGCAGGAAGCCTCGGCGGGCGGGCGTCCTCTCAGAGCCATCTTCCATCTGCACAGCCAACTTCCTCAATAGCTGACAAAATTTAAAATGCAGAAGGCAGCAAAATGTGTCACAGTGCCCTAAGGTTTCCTGTCACACATTTCTCTGCATCTCAAGCACATCAGCGCCCGGTTTTCCGCTTGCTCTGTCAGGCCCGGAGAATGCATCGCCCTGGTCTGTGTGATGAGTTCACAGCAGAGCTCCCGCTTCTGCTGGGAGTGGCCTGGGTGCCTTTAGCAGCTGGGACAGGGTCTCTGCCCCACCTGTGATGGTTTTCAGGTTACCACGCAGCACTACAGCTTCCCAGGAGACCGTTATTAATCTCTGTGATTCACTCTGCTACCATGGGGAAACGATTGCTTCCCAGCCCAGCCAGGTCCGTCTGTGCACAGAAGCCATCTGCAGCTCTGCGGATCTGCTGGAGTGAGCGTCCTAGGATGTCCCGGCCACTTCACTGAGACAGTGTGGAATGTGGCGACCTGTACACACGTGAAACACCAGAAAGCAGTCAGATCTCATGCAACCACAGTGAGGGATGCTGAACTCCCCGCAGGCTGGATGGAGGTGTGTTCAGGGACAAATCTAATTCTTTCTAAAGGTTAAGCCATCCTACACGGGAAGGAAGTCCTTACACTGCACTTGCTGTGGACTCCTCTGTCCTGTAATTCCCATGGGTCAGGGCCCATGGCCCTCTGCCTGGAGTACTTAAAACGATAATGTGCTCAAACTTTGGACAAAGCAGAGATTCTAACTCTACCTCTATTACTGCAGACTGCTAGTTGAAATTGTTATCATTATGACTTAATTTAGGTTACAACTTTTAGAAATACAATCTAATATGTGTAAAATACACATAGAACACATATATGTGAGTGTATTTTGACACAACTGTGTATCCACCATCATAAGCTGAGAGAGAAAACGACTCCATTTCTAAGAAACTCTGTATACTGTTCAATGTCCCCACATTACCAAAAGCAGTCACTGCAAATTGTCTTATACTTTATACCATTATTGAATTTTCACAGCGGTGTCTTTATAACTTTAAAGACATTACATATATTTTAATGCTGATTATGTTGAACATCTTTTCATGTGCTTATTGATCTATAAATTATGTTTCTTCCCTTGTGAAATATTTTTCCATTTTTTGCCAGAATTTTAACTGAGTAGTTTATCCATTTACTATTAAAATGGTAAATTTCATGTACTTTTGGTATAAGCCTATGTCATGTGTGTATATGCAGGTGTGTGTAAGTGTGTATGTGTGTGCTCCTGTATGTGTCTGCAGAAGTTCCTCCTTGTTTATGTCTTCATGATCTCACTAAAAGTACCTAGATATTTAATTTTGTTGAAGTATATTTGCTTTTTTCTTCTATAGTTTTTGCTTTTTGTTTTCTGGTGTGTATGCGCCTATTTCACACTGTTTAGTATTTTCTCCTGTATTTTATTACTGAAATTTTGTAATTTTAACTTCACATTTAGGCCTACAAACTATTTCAAGTTAATTTTCAAGTTAATTTTTACGTGATGCAAACATCAAGGATAATTTTATTTGTTCACCACTGTTTGCTAAAAAGCACTTCTTCTTCCCAGCGCCAGCCATTCACCCATTTCATGGGGCTGCGTTTCTGAGTTTCCTTTTTGGTTCTGCTCCTGAGTAGAACTATCTCTACATCATTACTAAGTGATTAACAGAGCTACTTAATATGAAACTCAGGTTGTGAAAATGTCTGCTTTATTGTCACAATGTTTCAGTTACCCCAAGGCCACTGCTTTCCATGGAGATTTCCATATCAGCTTCTCAAAAGGATGCTGAAATCTTGATTGATATTTGGTATTAATTTTGCTATGTTACACTCTTGTGACATTATTTTTTCTGTTTCTTGACTCTTCCAGTTGTTTCTGGCCACACATTTAATTTTTATTTTTCCATTTACTTGTAGTTTATTTGCTCCACTTGGTTTTTGAAGAAGGAAGCTCAGCCGCCGGGGGGTCTGACTCCCGTCTTTTCTTGCTAAGTGTGTGATGTCGCAAGCTTGCCTTAGCACAACAGCAGCTGCAGCCCGTGTGTTGGTGTGTGTTCTTCAGAGAAGCAGAGCCATGAAGATGTGCTGATAGGACTCCTGGGGGGGGTGCACATGTACGTATGCACCATAAATGTGCACACGTTCCTGCATTCATTCAGTGTCTCTAAGCAGACCTGTTGCGCGGGTTTGGTTCTGGGGCAGTGGGGCTGCGCTGTCCACAGCAAGCAGCAGCATCGGAGGCCACGGGGAGAGCTGGCCCTGCAGCTGAACTCTGCGGGGCTGCAGACCTGTTGGAGGGGGGTCAGTAGTTTTCTATTAAGGGCTCAAATTGATTAAATAATCGCCACCCACACTACTGAAGATAATGTTTCGGTATATTGGTTTCAGTGTTAATCTGATTTTTACAATGTCTTCAGGGAAATAACCAGAATAATGTTTGACCAAATACCCACATACTGTGCTCTGGCCAAGTGGACACATAAAATTAATTTATATTTTTTAAAAAGTCAAGAAGAAAGGATCTTGTATGTTTTACCAGAAGGAAATGAACAATATTTGAAGAAATAGTTTTGTTTAACCCAATTTGAGCAGTATAAATGTCAACATCACATGGTGACACATAAATATGTACAATTTTTATATATTGGTAAAAATTAAAAGTAGCCATGTTCCATGCAACCCTAATCCTGTACTTAAGCCATTTTCTAATTCCAACTGGAATTCTTATAATCATCTTAATCAACTTTTATGTTTAATTATTGACTTGAGAATCTTTTTCTTTTTCAATTAAGATTAAATTATTTTGGTTAGAGAACGGAGCTCTATGATTTTAGCCTAAGGAAGTTTACAGAGCTTTGTTTCATGGTCACCCATGCACATTTGGGTGCCGCATATACATTTTCAGGTAATGTTCATTCTGTTCTTTTCTTTTCTTTAAAGAGCAGAGTCTATTTATTAGGGAAAGGAAGCTTCTGTCTGAGAGACAGGAGGGAATCCGAGTGGGCTGCTGAGAACTCTGCCTTTTTAAGGGATACTTATTAGAAGCAAGAGCCTGTGTATGTCAAATTTATAATATTAAGTGATACTGTTTTCTATAAGTAAAACCTAGTCTTAATTTACTTATTTCTGTTTGCTGACTTTGCTTAGCTTTTGTTTAACATGATGTCTGTTAGCTGGTTTTTTTTTTAAAGAAATTAATCCATATCTTTAATTTATCACTATTTACCTTGAGTTATATTTAATTTCATATACAATCTAAGACACTTATAACAATGTTTTCCTAATCTCATTGCTTTTGATGTTTTTAAATATTTTGTGTACATATTCAATATATTTCTTGTACTATTTAAAATTTCTTTTAAAGATTGTATTAATTTTTTCTAAATTAAAGATATGATTTGTTTTTTGTTTTCCAATATATCTGTCACATTGTGTGTTCTTTCCTTAAAATTTCATGTACTTTGATTTTATGAAATGGATTTGTTCAGTGCTTTCTTCAAGAGATTTCTTTCCATTCATTTTAAAGGAATTTTTTGGTTATAGAAATTCAGATTGATCTTGCTAATTTTTCTTTCAGCGTTTGAATGGAAGTGCCCCATTTTCACTGGCTTTCATACTTTCCCACAGAAGTCAAAAGTCTTGCCATCACTCACTCTTCCCGACACCTTCCCTCTCAGGTTTGCATTTCCCCTTCTCACTAATGTCCAACGGTTTGGCTATGACACAGTTTATTGCATCAGGGTGTTTATATTTGTTTACCTTTTTTGAAATTCACTGAGGATTTGGATCTCTATTATTCTCATCAAACTTAGGAAACGACAGTCATTATTTCTGCAATTATTTTCCTGTTTCTGCTTTCTTAACTGTATTTCCATGGAATATTTATTACATACCTTAGTATTATCCCACCTGCATAAAAAGGTATTTATTCTTCAGTTTATCTCACTATATTCACTTCAGGAAGTTCTAAAACTATATCTCCTAGGACATTTAAATTTTTCTACTGAGTATCTATTAGTTTTATACAAGAAAGATTTTTTTCAATTACTTTCACAAGTAAAATCTATTTAATTCTTGTGTCATTTTGGAATCTTAATGACAAGACTGTCAATTTTCCCATGGGTTTAAAAGTGAATATGAAACATAAAGAATGTAAACAAGAACTTTTTTGATATCAAATTCTTACCAAAAAAGAAGCAGCATTTATGGAGATTTGCCTGAAGAATATGGAATCTATTCATGGCATAAGAAAACTTTCCTTGTGAGTTTAACCTAGCAAGACAGAGCCTATTTATTTTTGTGTGTATGTATGAGTGCATATATGCATGTGTGTATAACTGAGCAATTCAGGTTAAAACTAGGGCTTACTAAAACCCTAATGTCTGGCCCCCAGGTCATCACATCGCCCGGGCAATGCCCAGCTTGAGCTGAGAAAGCCTCTGGTTGTCTGCAGTTTCCTGTCTGACTCCGGGAAACTTCCCGTGTTTAGGACACGCAGAGCTGCATGCTTAGTCAGCATTGTTCCTATTGCCTGAGGGTGGATTTTATTAACCTGGACCCTGGTGGCAGGGCTCTGCTTTTCACCACTATTCCTGTGGAAAACAGTCACATGAAACTCCACATGGACAGATTGTCCTTTCCGCTGTACAGCGTAGTTGTTTTTTAAAAAGTACTATTTTAATGTTGCTGACACTGGTTCACAGCAGTTAATGGGCCAGAATATATACACTGGAATCTCTGCTCCAGTACTTAATACAGGGTATCAGAAGTTATTTAACCTTTCTCTGCTGGACTTCATTCATTCAGTAAAACTAGGATATGGATAATAACAATTTTTAATTTTTTATTAATAAGTGTTTGCAATACATAATGGTTTCATCTCCTTTGGTGATTGGCACATGTATATACATAACAGATCTTAATTCTTTTATTCCCCTACATTCTCCTCTTTTTAACCTCTTGATTCCCTTTCTATTTGAGAAAGATTGCCCTCCCTTTTCTTATCATCTATCTTTTCTTTTGTACTTTACATACTGAGTTCCTCATGTAAGAGAAGTCAGTAATGTTGAAGCTTGTGTGTCTGATACTCTTCACTTTATACTATGATCTCATAGAGCATCCACTTTCCTAAAAATAATTCAGCTTTATCCACTATGCCTCTGACTTCTCCCTCACTGGTTCACACATTGTGTTTCCAGGGCATAGTGCTTTAGGTCTTCCTTCCAAATTTTGGTAGAAGCCTTTGTGGCCCCATAACACTTCAATTCTGCATACCGAAAAACCTCAACACCAAAGTCTCCACCAGATTAAATCATAGCCAGGCCCCTCGGACCATGGTTCCGGAAGCCTTGAGTACTACCTGAGTAAATGGGTGATGGGGAACATTTTCCTTGGTGGCCCTGAATAAGCAGGTTCCTCTGGTCTCTCTTCTCAAAGTAAACTCTCTCAAAGGAGTTTGTCCTTTTACATGCTTGAGCCTGTGGTGAGTGCAGTCTGGTCATTTTCTGAGATGCCTTCAAGAGCTCTTTCCTGTTGCCCTCATGCCAAGCATGTGGCTTTTTTATGATGCTAATCTTTTAACAACCACACTTGCTTTTGCCCTAATTTTACCTATTTCCGCTTTATTTTTATTGTATTTTATTTTTTACTCCTATTAGTGCATGCATATAAGTAATAAGTAATATTTCATCCACTGTGGAATGTTGACATATGTATACATTTTAGTTCTCTTACTTCCTTTCCCCTCTCCTCCCTTCCACTCCCTTTATTTCTTGGTCCCCTTCCACCAAAATGTACATTTTTCAATTTTTTCTGCTTGACCTTTGTCCCAAATTCTCACTATAAATCTGAAAACCAGGCAGCAATATTCATGCCATGCTCTGAAATTTGGGCTCTCTTGAAATTTCCTCCACCAGACCAGTCTACCACATTGTCTCCTGCAAAGTCTTAGAACATGGGTAAAATATAAACCAGTTTTCTGCCAGAGAGTGACACCCTCAGTCTAACAGACAATGGAGCCTGTTCCCAAATGCAACTTTCCGAGCCTGGCCCTTATGATATACTTTGCTTCTACCCTCTGATCACCTGAGATCCAACCAGAATCGCCCAATCAGAATTAAGCTCTGTTTACAGTGTTCTCAAGCTTCTCTAGTCTTCATCCCAAACTTTCCCAGACTCTGCCTGCAAACATTTCTGAAGACCCCAAACCACATGGTCAGGTGCAGTTACAGCAACGGCTCCACTTCTCTGGTACCAATTATCTGTACGTCCTCCCATCAAGTGGGCTTATTCCTGAATGTCACCTCTCTTCCACACTGGCCTCCTAGGGCCTATCATCTGACATAGGTCATCTGTAAGACCCAAAGAAGGGTTGGGATGGCTGGGATTTGCAATCCTAGAAAGTGATTTCTCCTCCTGTTTCTAGAAAGTGACCTACTCTGGCTGTGAGAGAAACTACTTCTTGGAGATCTGCAAGGAGGTGGCAGACTCTTCTTATGATTGTCCCCTCAAGGCCAGTGACCTCAAAATGGAAGAGTTCCATGATTTCGAGTTCCTTTTCACCACTGCACAGTTCCACTCTCACATCAGCCACACAGTATTCCTCCACCTGCTTCGCCCGCAGCACCAGCCTCCCTCTGGGGTTCTCAAACTCAGCCACAACAGATCTGGGGGAATTTCCCACAGCCTGCACACCTCAGCATGGTCCATAACAGCCAAAAGCCAGGACCAGTTGAGTCTTGTTGTCATTGCCTTCCAAGGTTATTGGCCTGCTCTTCCCAGTCTGAAGGACAAAAATCATACTGCCCTGCTAGACCGTAGCTGAGGACTGGGGAGGGCAAATGCACATGCTGAGATTCATGGTAAATTATCCTTCCAGATTTGTGCTATTTCTTCGGGGCAGGTTGGAGTGCATTACAAGCTTCTTCATGCTTCAGGGTCTAGTGTCAGAAGTATCCCTGACACTTCTCAAAGGCCTCTACGCTTCCAACTGATTTTAACCTTACTGATCCCCTCGTAGTGACTTAAAAAGCCTTTCACATATGTTCATTTATATTTCTATTAAATCACTATTTTATTGATTTTAAAATTTATTTTTATGCCAGTGATGCTTCTTTCTTGGTTTGTCTCTCCAGAAACTCCATATGCAATCGTGCTAAACATGTCAGATGTACAATTTGTCCCTAGTTTCAGTACCTGAACAAGTTGCCTATTTTTAGTAAAATGTATAGTAACACTGTGTATTTGTGTTAGTTGCCTTAGGTACTTTTTACTGAGCCAGACTGCACAGTGCTTATACAAATAATTTCATTGTTTTCTTGATTATATCATATTTATGTCACATTTATCATTTCATCTCTTATTATTGTCTTGAGAATTAAAACCGTATCTTATTCTTGTCTATTTCCTTATTTTGCTCTTAGTAAATGGAATGGTGTATATTTCGATGTCCAGATAATCTGGCAGTGATTCCCTGAAGGAAGTGGGAACAGGAGAAGCCCCTACTTAGAAATCCTATTTAAGAGAGCACTAAGTGTCTTGTGGCCCTGAAAGCCATCTCTTCCCCGGGCAGCCTTTGTCATGGAGAGATGAGCCTTTTCCCATAACAAATCCGGTTAAAGGTGTTTTATATAGATGTGTCCCATTTCCCAGAGAACAAATCAATAATGCCAAGGTCTACTTTAAAGCACTAGACCCTGAAGCATGAAGAAGCTTGTAACACACTTCAACCTGCCCCGAAGAAATAGCACAAATCTGGAAAGATAATTTACCATGAAACTGAAATGCAAAATACTGTCTGTATCTAAGCCTTCAGTTGGCTGCTCCTCAGAGGACAGAGTGGGCACTGTTGCTCCACGGGGAATGCTGAGGGAGAGGCTGGAGATGGGGAGGACAGCAGTGTGACACGCGAAGGAAGTCCAACCTCTGAGAGGCTCATCTGTTAACATCAAACCGGAATGCTGCCACGCTGGAGGGAGGAACGCAGAAAACTAAACAGCCTTGTGACTGGCTGCCTTTCACCATCAAGAACTTTGCCTTAACAGATGACTAGCTGGGAGCAAAGACAGAAAATGCACAAGGCTGTTGGCACTTTATAGAATTCTGAACAAAGCAGCTGGCAAGGGCACATTTGAGTTTTCCTTTCATGCATATGATTTGATGCTGTGTTCCGTACCAATCTTAGAATTTTAGAATTATGGAGACGTCGGGAATTTTAAAAGTTGGTACTTTTATAATGTCTGCCAGACTGTCTCCATTTTTTCTGGATATCATACATTTGTAGATTGGCGGTGCCTGGACGGGATAGAAGGACTCAGACACTCAGCTGCAGTTGTAGTTTAGACCCAGAACTCAGCTGGAAAAAGAAATCACCAGCCCACCCCCGTCCTCCCCTATTGGAGATGCTCTGGAAACTCTCATTCAGCCTGGGGGCATTTCCGTGGTGCATGAAAGTTTGCAGTGTCTCGGGAATGAATGCTAACCACCGACCAGAGGATCTTCTGAGGCACACAGACCACATATATTTGAACTTGACTATCAAGTTGCATCTTCTCCAGAATAATTCTTTACCATACAAACTTAAACGTTTGAGCTCGTTTGATGGTGTGCATTAAGGGAGATAATGTAACTTCCTTTTAACTCTCTTGCAAAGATAGAAAGTTCCACATTCACAAATGAGATTTCAGTTGGAATGAAGAGTCAGTGAAACTACCAGTCACTTAAATGACTAATTATGCATGAAGTCTGGGTGATTAGGACGGCGCCCTTTGAAAGACAGGATTTTATGTTGCTGAACAATGCAGAGAATGTTGGCAAATGCTAATTGGATAATCAATTGGAAAAGTCCCTAATTCTGTTTAGAAAATAAAAACTCTGGTTATTGAAGAAAAGGAGTTTTTCTTTTTTTGCGTTTGGCCACCACCCTTATACTGGAGCACACTAATGATTTGATTGAATGTGCATTTTCTGTATTCTCTGACTGAGCTGTGGCTTTTCTGAAAAAGGATGAGGAAGTACTGTTAGGGTTTTTTTCTTCTTCTTTGGCTTTTCAGTAGATAAGATCTCCTTTAGAGTGAATAGGTTTAACTAAGATTAAGACGGATTTGGATTCCTCCTTTAGAAGTCAGAAGTGGTTCCCACAACTGAACTTCAATCACAGAAGACTTTGATCTGTGTGTACATGAGATGCCAGGGAAGATCAGCGTCTGTAGATGAGAAGGGAATTCTAAATGACAGGACAGTACCTACAGGAAGGAAGCATACTTCAGAGAACAATGCAGGAGGCGTGAAATGTGAACTGTGGAAATCTTTGCTCTCCACATTTTAGCTCTTCCTTTGAATAGACTATGCCACCGTGATATCAACTGCCGATCTTTTGAGTTGCCCACTGTGGAGAGGAGAACAACATTCCTTAGGTTGCTTTGTGAGGAAATCCAGAATTTCGCAGTAGAACTGAGTCAGTGTAATACACTGGAGTGTGTACAGCTGGGCATCACCATGCTATTCACTTGAATTGTTGCTGAGCCAGAATAGTTATTAAACGTTTACTGTGCTTCAGATCTAAGACCTCCTCCATATTGCACGAGCTCAGAGGTGGAACTCTTGAGAGGCAGCTGCAGCGTGGGGCCCCAGACTGGTCAGGGGGAATCCACTGCTGACATAGCTGGACACACTGCTGGGAGCTGGGGTGGGCCCTGGGAGCACGACCTGGAAGGCTGTGTGTGTGTTTCTGGCTCCTCCCTGCTTTCTTTCCTCCATGGGTGGAGGAGCACCCTTCCACCTGTCCCTCCACCCGTCCTCCACCCGTCCTCCACCCATCCCTCC